>JAOCPS010295548.1:0-13033 GCA_025505425.1 Graphium colonna | reverse complement strand
GACGGGATCACTTAACATCAGGTGAACCGTCTGCTCGTTTGTCTACCTTTCCATAAAAAAAATCCATAATGATATCTTGCACACATGTGATAATGATAATAAAATAAAAATTCAGTAAGAAATATATATACAAATATACATTTCCCTCGTAACAATAATAATGTTACACGTCAAAATTATGTATAACATTTACTTGTTGTTTTGCAAATTCAATCTAACGTCAATGGCATAAAGTTGTTTTTATAAATCATTTCCAAAAATCAAAATTATGATTGAAGTTTTTGTCATTTGTTCTTAAAAAAAAAACTATACAACTCTATTTGCACCGTAGCTAAACATATAAAAGCGAGCGACGTCTTTTGTAAACCCTATGTTTTTTTAGCAACAATTAAATCCATTTAGTTTTGATTCCTTAATGAAAAATCATATTTTATAAATGGCACAAATATTAAAGACGAATTATACTCATATTAAATAATATATACCACAAGATAATAAAAATACAAAACCAGATAATAACATAGAGGGGGTTAAATCTTAAACTATTAGGACATAGTCAAAAAAATTTATCATAGAATTGTTCATCTAAACAAAACTTGTTAAATATTATTTCTAAGACTTACGCGAATATTTGACATTTTAAATTAAACAACTTTACGGACTTAGAGGATGGTTGGATGTTACCACCAGCTTGGGATCCAATTATAAATAAAAACAAGTTAAGAAATCACAACACTGCAAGACCTAAAGACACAACAAGTAGTTACTGCGTAGATCGAAACAAAAATTAATATTAGAGCCGAAGGTATGCAGGATTAACAAGTGACACCAGGACATCAAACACCTCGGTCCTACCCGTGACCATGAACGCTGTAAAGGGTTCGAAACGTCGGGTGATAAAACTTTATGACGTTGTATATTGGGATCATATATGAAAAGTTGAAATATAATTTAAAGTAAATATTAAGTTACTGCTGCGTAAACATAAAAGACAACGTAAGTTCATCCTAACTGACACGGCGGGGATCGGCGAGCGTAGTGCCGATCTGGCGCCGCGCCTTGCCACCACACTTCGTTGATTTATTGGAAAGTTTAGTCACTATGCCCCTAATTTTATGACACTCCCTATCACCCTGTACATGTTTATAATTATTTTCACAGAAAACTGCGAAACTGATATCAAACGCCTTAAAGGCGAACATAAAACAATTTTTTCATTTATTTTAATTAAAAAAAATTGTTAAACAGATTATCACGAAAATTACATAACTATATCCTATCACATAAAAAAAGAATTTTCAAAATCGTGTCATGGCTTTAACGCGCATACGAAAAAAAAGCATATACAGTCGAATTAGGAACCTCCTTTTTTGAAGTTGGAAATAGACTGTTTGGATTTTTGTTCGAATCTAGTATTGAATTTAATTTTCATCTAAGCTTTTAGCTGTAAACTTTTAGTTGACACAAGTAGGTCGTTTATATTTAGCAAATATTGAAAGGTCCTATGATTGATATCGCCTCGGCTGTAGCTGTTTGACAGGTACAGTTTAAATATTCCTGCGATTGGCTAAGTGGTGGATACTTGAACTCCGATTTCCGTTGTCGATGGTCAACGGCTCTCATTAAAATAAAAAAAAATAGGTTTTTAATCTAGCCTATTGCTAAGTCATTGAAACGATTTCAAACACGTTAATTATCAATCATTGACAAGTTTATTTTCACAGAAAATGACAAAAAACGATTTCAAACGTCTTAGAAGTACGTTCGAAACATATGTTCCTTTATTTTGATTTTAAAAACAAACTACTGATTCGATTTTTTCTAAAACAATTATGGAATTATTTTGAAAGAACACTCTATCAGATAAAAAAAAGATTTTTTAAAATCCATAAATGAAGGAGATTCGTGATAACATGCAAACAAACAAACTGCCGAATTGAGATCCTTCACCTTTTTTTGAATTCGGTTAAAAACAAGTTATATATAAGATGTCAGTTGTATAGAGGAGAATAATAATTAAAATATGTGTTTTTTAATTGTCATATCTTTGTAAGCATATTTGTATGACTTTAGTTAAGTTCTTTACGTCTCGCGGGGAGCGTAAATTTTTGGAAATAGTGCTATGCTTCTTCCGTTTAAGTCCCTTTATATGTCTACTTCTTTTTACCGTTAATAATTTAATTGAAGCAAGGTCATATACTATTTTAAATGTAAAAACTTTGTATAAAGGATTCAATCCAATATTAAGTTATATGCATTTAGAAAGTGACAAAAAGCAATAAAAAACATACAGATTTTCTGTGCTGTCTCTTCAACTTTAGTTTTCTTTCTTATTACGAGGTTTTTAGTCATTTATAGTATACATATAGCACCTATTTCGTTCAAAAGACCCATAATATCCAGGAATGATTTTTTTTATGGAAAGGAAGACATACGAGCAGACGGTTCACCTGATGGTAAGTGATTCCGTCGTCCATGGACACACGCAACATCCGGAGAGTTGCGAGTGCGTTGTCAACCTGGGAAATTGGATACAATAGGTTTCTTAGATAGGATGGGTCGGAAGTAAGGATTTAGAGGGGATAAGAGTGGGAAAAGAAAAGGATAGACATAGCCATCCGGCATTCCCAAAAGTCATGCATACTTTATTTTATGCCAACTTTACAAAGGGCGGTGGTAATTCCCCGGACGTGCGTGACCGTAAAAGTGCAGCAAAAGCTGTGAAAGGATTTTATGCTCTACCACCTGTGAAAAACATCATCAATCTTGGACAAAGGACATTTAGTAGTGATGAGGAGAAACCCACAACTATCAAAATCACAAAGTCAATGGCTAGGACTTAAGCGGCAACTGTTATCATTATGTACTATGACTCTTATAATTGATTCCATTCAAAATAAAAATAAATACCCGTACAAGTTATGCAGGTATATTCTAACTGACTGATCTGATGATAATATGATATATAAACAAAACGTCGATAATTATTAGACCAATAAAATGTCCAGTCCAGTATACGTCCAACTTTTATACGAGCGCTACAATATATTGATTTAACTTACAAAGGCTTTCTACCGAAACATTAATGGTGATATGTTCGGAGTGGTTGATCTTATTAATATATAACTAAGACCATTACTAGAAAGTCTGCTTTCAAATAATAAAAACCGCATCCGAATCGATCCGCTCATTTAGGATTTATAATGCCTCATATTGGCACACAAACACACACAGCTGCCAAACTTATGACCTCTCTTTTTTCATCGAGGTTTAAAAACTCACCCAACATAAAATCTTCGGTTACCACCCTCCCGATGAAAGGTACACTGGGATACAACCGCAGGATTTCTTTGACCACAGCCTCTACATATTTCATCTCGGCGAGATCAGTCCAGCTCGGCGTTCGATCAGATTCGCCAAATATGCTCCTGCATTCGTTGTAAATCTTCTCCTATACAAAAGACATCACATTAAAAAAATACTAGGGATAAATATAGAAATATTAAAATCTTCAAAGGGTGGCATGATAACTACAATTATATATGCAGCAAGGACCAATTTAAATGGGACCGATGCATTTAGAATGCATATAGTCATTGGAATACAAAAAAAATATTAAATAATCAGGGCTTAAAGAACATCCCCGAAATAATGTCAAATTGTGCACACAAATTTTACCTAGAAAAGCCTGACTCATAAATTTCCTCACGTTGGATATTTCTTTGTAAAAAAAAAATATGCCCTGTACGTAAGATTGGATTCGCAAAACAAAAAAAAATATAATAGTCAAAGTTACACAAATAAGAGAACATTTCTTGTTATTTTTATTTTATTGAAGACTCTCTGTTTAATCGGATTTTTACTGTGAAAGTGAACTACAGTTGTATTGAAAGCGAAGATGTGATAAAATGCGTGTATGTGTGTCTGTGTGTGTGTAAAATGTGAACTGTATAAAAGGTAACGGATATTTCAACCTTTCTTTTAAACCTACAAAAACTGTGCAGTGTAGTGATTTTACAAAGTCAGAATGAAATACAATAGGCATGACTTATGGGATTGCCGGATGGCCATGTCTACGTTTTTCTTCTCCCACTCCATTCCCCTCCAAATCCTTAATCTCGACCTCATCCTATCCAATAAACCTATTATATCTAATTTCCCAGGTTGGCAACGCACTCTCCGAATGTTGCGTGGGTCTCGTTTGTCTTCCTTTCCATAAAAAAAGTTATTTTTATCCACCTACCGCCTTCATAGTATATTCTTATGTTGCCTGTAGAAATCTAATAGGCAATTGTCATAAAGCCAAATGATTTTTTTTCTAGAAAGGTAGACAAACGAGCAGACGGTTCATCTGGCGGTAAGCGATTCCGTGGCACATAGAAACAATTAACACGGAGAGTCAAGAATGCGTTGTTAACCTGGGAAATTAGGTACAATAGGTTTATTGGATAGGGTATGGTCGTAATTAAGGATTAGGATGGAACAGGGGTGGGAAAAGAAAAGGATAGACATGGCCATCCAGCATCCCCAAAAGTCATGCATACTTTATTTTATGGCAACTTAATAAATACAACGCTTTTTTTAAATTAAGCAACTTTACGGATTTTATCGCGGTTTATTTATTAATTTTATCATCCGACGCATCGAACCCTTTACAGGGTTCATGGTCACGCGTAAGACTAAAGTTGTGTAATAAAAATGTCTAATATTCGCGTAAGTCTCAAAAACAAAACAACGCCTATAATTTTAATACAGCAATAATAATACCCTGGATATTTATATTACAGTATTATATGTCTATTTTTTATTATATATTTAATATATCTATTTTTAAAGGAATATATCATACTTGGTTCCAACTAAAGTACGCCAAAAGTCACCCCGTGAGCCATAAACTTTATCAAGCGATTGTGTTTTATTAAATTAATAATGTCGATCAGTAATAAATCGACTCAGGGATGCTGCGCTAACAAAAGCCGAAATGAAAATTATGTCACTTGTCTAAAATGTGGCAAATTGTATCATCTTAAGTACATATTATTACCAGTATACGCAAAGAAACGTAGTGCTGTAACAGAATGGCAATGGTCCACTTGTAAAAACAACGCACCTAGAGTTAACAAGAATTACAACACCCTTCTACGCAATGTGCATTGTTCTAGAGGGAGTAAAAGACAGGCGCTAACTTCCACCACAGAAGTAACTTCCAAATGGATTATTACCCATGAAGACATACGAAATATTGACCAAGAAATTAAGCAAGTGCAACTGTACGAAATGGTTTTAACACTTAACAACAATCTTATTAATATTATAAGAAAGGAACTCAAGCCTTTGAATGAAAAATTATTAGAAATGAAGAACTCAACGACCTTTTCAAGCAGCCAATTCGAAGATCTTGCAAAGGCATTACCATAATGCAAAAGAGATTATAAAGAAAATTAAGACAGAAAATCAATCACTCTTAACAGGTGTGGTTGATCTAAGGTCGCGTATTAATTATTTGGAATAATTCGTGTGCCAGAAAATAAAGAAGAAAATGTTATTAACGTGCTGAAAGAAATAGGGAGAGAAACATTCTACGATTTAACTGACAAAGACAATTTACACTGTACTTGCTAAATCCAACTGCAATAACCCTAGTCCCCGTTCAATCATTGCTCAAGTCGTATCTCCGAGGTTTCGTGATCACTTTGTTGCGGAAAGCATAAAATTCAACAAAGCAAACCTTCAAAATAAACCGAACAGTGCTCATTTAGGCCTTAAATGTAGTCTATTTCCTATATTCATCACGGAACGTCACCCTCCTGCTAATACAGCCTTACACGTAGCAACCCAACTTCTAGAAAGAAAAAGTCTTTAACATGTAGGAGGAAAAATGTTCTCATCATTTTTTCTAACGTACTTGTGTGATTATTTGACATTCCTTCAAAATTTATTTCATTTCTTCTTTATATATTATTTTTAATTTTATATTAATTATTTAATTTTGTTACAAATTGTATAATATTTTTTGAATTGCTCTTCTTCTTGTAATTTATATTTTTTTAAACTTGATTTTTCCTGAATTTTTATTTTAATATTGCTTGTCGTTTACTTTTTTTTATTTTCAATTAATTTCTGTCGCTAATGAAATATTTTTTGGCAATATGATGTATAAAATTTGTTTTTGGTGCTTATGGTTTTCGCCTGTAATTGTACGTCGCATATACAACATGTGTTTTAATGTCGTTTTTTTTTCTAGTTACGTTTTTAAGTAAATGTTATTTTTATGTGAACGTACGTTGGTGAACCAAAAAAAATAAATAAATAAATTTTACGTTTGTACTTTTTGTCGTATAAAGTCGTGTAATACGCTTAGTCGTATAATTATGGTTTTGCTAGTGCCAAAACAATTAACATCGGTCTTTTCAAATAAAAAGCAGCGTTTTTATATACATAAAATGTCCGAAGTTAAGGTAAAAATTCAATTCTGAAATATCAAACCTGGACTTCCTCATGGTCGGCGAGTAGCATCAAACCAAACGCTAACGCCATAGCTGACGTATCGTGACCCTATAAAGAAAATAATATTTTTAAATCACATATCTGGCTCTACCTTCCTGGTAACACATTCCCGCAGAGACATTTTTGTTGTGTATTTTCTATATGATGGAATGTGTGTACGTTAATTATTATTTTAGTATTTTTGCATTTGTATATAGCATATATTATTTTTCGGCAGAATTTTCAAATAGTAAATATCAATATGAATTAATTATTGTATTTTCTTTATTATCCCATATTTAATTCCTTCTATAATCTGTACTTTAGTGCCTATTACTTGCACAAATTAATTTCGATTTCACATTTGGCAGCCGTCACATGATGTGACGGCACAATTTTTTTTTCTAGAAAAATCCTTAAATTTTTTATTAAATAAAAAACAAATAAATCATGGTGCATAAAAATCCAGTATTTTTTGATTTATTGACGAAAAAGAGAATGATTATGAGAATTTTTCGTCGATTCGAACGTAGGGCTACAATATTAAATCACTACATTTACAATAAGTGATATTTTAGGATAATATTTAAAATTACGATCTGTTTTAATTCTGTAAGTAGTGTCTTGTGGCTATTTTACATAGTGATAATGGTAGCTCCCATTTTACACTTTGAATTATCTTCAAAATACTTCACTGGATGGCTTGGTTAGTCAATATATTAAACTGTTATAAATTTCATAGTTTTGGTGGCTGCTTTTTGATGATGATGGTTTTTACAAACAAAACAAGTTATAAAATGACAATACAACAATAAATTAGTAACACATTGGGAAGCTCCTTACAAGGGTTCTAAAATATTATTTAGAATTTCACCCTGTATGACACTTGATATTAAATCATGAAAGTAATTTCATGACTTACAAATAAACTGTTATCACCTTTACCATATGAGGTTATATGCGTATTGTTTGTTTAATGTATCAGAAAATACGGTAAAAAGAAAGACATGTTCTTGTTAAGGTTTTTACTAAGTGAGTCTCTCTGAGCGAATGTTCTGACTTCATAGGTTGGTTGGGGTATCCAACCTTATCTTAATGACTACTTGCGTTGTTTAAACATTACGATGAAAGAATGGTGTGGACATGTCTATATGACATGTCGATACTAATGTGGATACGCCACAAACCGTACAACAAGGTAGACGATGTTCTAGATAATCGTATATAAACTGAAACAAGGTTATCCCAACTAGAAAATAGATAAAATCTTACCTCAAACATAAATGTATTAACCTCCTCACGTATCCCTTCTACATCGATTTCTCCTTTACTTTCCGATTCAATCAGCAAATCTAATAACGCCTGCCGTTTCTTTACTCCCTCGTTGGCCTTGGCACCACCATTCAGCTCATCTGTGAAATCGTTCACCTCTTTCTTTCTAGTTGCAATCACGTTGTCCGCAAAAGTGTGGACTATATTTAAACATTTGCTGTATTGCCGACCCAACTCTGTGCGGTAAAATACCGTATCAGGGTGAAGCCAAAATTTTGTAAGACGACTTATGAAATGGCTGCCCATTTTTTTAATTGATTCCTTGTATTCAACGCTAGCTTTAGATGTATCCGTGTCCAACTGCGTTCCCATTGCTGTTTCTGAAATGTGAGAGTAGTAATTGAAAGTTAAAAATATGCTTTACATATTTACGGCTGGGTACCACATCACTGCTCTATCATGTTTCACAAAAGTACGTACTACTCAGGAAATGGCTTTTCTTGAAATTTTAGGTCTATATTTTTGACATTATCATATATTGAAAATATGCCTTAGTTGGGTTTTCGTCCGATTAATAAAATGCAGTGTCGTAATTAGATATAATGTGCGAGGCGCGAAGCAAGCCGAGAACTCTGATTTTTAATTTTTGCGGCTCTTTGGGGCCTACGCCCTGTTATTTAATTAGATACCGCTGGTAAAGTGCTACGGTACTAGTAAAATGGATCAAAGTTCATATTTATTTGGCCCAATATTTCCTCCTTAAATTTGAAAATGAGTTCATTTATTAGTTCACGCCCCGTGATAATAAGCTTGAAATTTAGGCAAATTAGTTCTTATCACTAGATATTAACTAGTTTTGTATATCTCAAAATAACAAAGCAAATATTATTTAACGTTAACCTTCATAATAATTTTGATAATTGCATAAATAACTGCACTGTAGAAAGTTTCTTACAAAACAAATTTTCTACGACAAGTAACTATACGTTATGATTTTTTGTAAAGTTAGGGCAATACTCAATATTTTAAACCTCCATAAAGAATCCTAAGCACGTAAGCTAAGTTTTCAGATATTTTTATAAGGAAACGATGACTAAGGAGAAGACCCGTCTCCTAATGTTAACCGATTTCGTCGCCCATGGAGACACACAACATCTCAAAGGTTGCATGCGCGATACCAGCTTAATAAATCAAATATAACAAGCTATTGAGGAAACTAGGTCAGGAAATATTTAGGAAGAAGTTGAAGGGAGTGGGGAAAGAAGAGAGTAGGAATAGCCACCGGGAACCCCAGAAGCCACGCATACTTTGTTTTATGTCGGCTTTTTATAAATAAGCAGTTTTCTGTAATATATAGTTATTATTATGCTTTCGTTTCAAAACGGGACAATTACTTATATAATAGCTTGCTAAAGTAAAATTATCTAAATGAAGGTTACGTAATAAGTTAGTTTTGACTGTGACTTATTTGTGATTGTGAGAGTATTACATGTCCATATAATTGATCACCGCAACTATGGTATACGCTTGTAAATAAAATCTATAAGGAGGAATATATCAACACCTAAAATAAAGATAATGGAACTAAAACCAACCGCAAATCGTGTACAGTGTGAAATCGCTAATGACAGCCAGGACATCGACATAATTTTCCGTCGGAATCTCCTTCAGCCTGTTAACCAGATCGCGGCTCTTCTCCTCAAACGTCCTGTAGAAATTCTTCAGCACGTTGAAATGGAACGTGGGCGTCAAGATCTTCCGGCGGCGATGCCATTTGCTGCCTGTAAAACAAAAATGAGATAATGTGTACCAATATTATAAAGACAAGGGTTATATATATATTTTTAGACAAAGACCAGCGAACTTGGCATTTTTATTTTAGGCTGGATGGCTATTACCGCCTTGCACATAATGCAAGGCGGTAATACCTCAAAAGTCAAAATTCTAGAAAATATATTATTTGAATTTACATCTATTCTAACATTGTTAAGTTGAATGGTTTGTTTCAATTGAAGGCGCTCATCTCAGAAACAACTGGTCCGAAAGTTCTTCTAATGTTGACTAGCCCATTTATCGAGGAAGGTTTATGAAATACACAGATACCACGCTATGGCCAATAGGTGCGAAGCATCAACAAACAATATTACAAAACAGGTAATGTTTTTAAGCCATGTATTATATGGTGTTATCATATTGATAATTTTATAACCTTCAACGTGACCCTGTGCAACGGATGCTGTTGTATTGAGAGTTTCGCTCGAATGAGACGCTATTGTTGTAATACGGTTTTTTGATAACAATAACATAACCAGTGAGCTTATGATGTTTTTTAATATCATGACGGCTATTGCACTTCCTTCAGCACAATCACGCACATTAAAAGTAAACAATCATTGAGGTTAGTTTAATTATGTAAATAAGTAGTTTTATTTTATTTAATTCTTATAAATACAAGTAAGTATGCTTCCTTTTTTAAATACTCCAAAAAATTACTATGAATTTGAGAAATATTCGGTTAGTTTTTATTTGGTATTGTTTCAAATACACTATACCTATTACATCAACAAAAAATAATTATTCACTTTAATAAAACACTAGTGGCTAAATTACCTTGATAAGTTTGCGTGTCTAAAGAGTGTATGTACCTACCTACCATAAGGAGACATCGGCAGCCGCACCGTGTTCGCTAGGATAACCATGCATTTCGTAATTATTTATTCTATATTCTATAAAATATATTATTTATTCTTGTCTAGTCGTAGGTATAGTAAAGGATGGATGAGAAATAATAAAGATTCGGAGGGAGGAGAAGTAGAATAAGAACAGAGAAGAGCGAGTGCAAAAAGAGCTGTATGAAAGATTTTATGCGATACCACATATTATTAACATATATAATACTATTCACAGGCCTCACCTGTACTCAACAGCAGACCAGTGCCGAGCCAAGGCTGCAAGAACAAATATGGTTTGTTCTTCGTAATGTTTTTCGTGTGTGAAAGCACTGCCTGAAAGGAAATAAACGAGTTAATAGTTTTTTTTTACATACAAGCAAGCAGAAGGTAAGACAAGCAGACGTTTTACCTGATGTTAAGTGATAATGTCAACGATTAATTTGGAAGTTACATGTTCGCTTCCAGCATTGGAAAGAACAAATCATTAGGTAGAACGAGGTATTGCAATGAGAAAGAAGTAGAAAATGGGTGATAATAAATTGTGCCTGGCCCAATGAATGGCTATCTGCGAACGTTGAAGCTCACACGTAATCTCGGACGTAATCTAGGCCAACAACGGCTGGTTGGTGTGGTCTGGAATGTCACGTAATACTGGGTGTGAAATGAAATGGCAATCCCATCACCAACTGCAGCGGTGGTATATTAGGTGTACACAAATGAAATCTTTTTTTATATCGTGATCCCTTCGCCCATGGGCACACATAACACTTGAGGAGTTGCGTATGCGTTGTCAACCTGGGGAATTAGATATAGTTTATTGGATGGGATGGGGCCAGGATTAAGGGTTTGGATGAGAAAAGAGAGGGAAAAGAAAAGGGTAGGAATGGCCATCTGGTAACCCCATACTTTATTTTATACTGACTTTGTAAAGGGCGGTGGTACTTCCCCGTAGCCGTAAAAATACAGCAAAATCTGTGAAAAAATGTTATGCTCTACAACGTCGTGTGTCGTCTAAGCACGGCCTTCTTTCAATTTAGGGCTAAAGATTACCTTTCTTTACTGATAAAAATCTCTTTGCAACCACATATTACATGAGGTTTATATAATTCTTTTCAGTTGAGACCTTCATCTTTTACGTCATTAAATACCAACCTCAATATCCTCCACATTGTAAACATGCAGTATTCGTCGGTTGAACACTTTTATCACATATCTGTAGCCATAAAGCTTCGGGAAACTCTCCATCAAAGAGAATAGGTTTTCTGAAATATATTTCCATATTGAGCGTTTACTTTATTAGATAAGTAAAATTTAATTGTGGCAAAAATCATTCAATAGAAACTGTAAGAAAATTCCCTAATTAATAATAATAAAACTTTATTTTACTGTAACCCTATTTACATTTTCCGATATGTCTGATCTCTATACAAGGCAATGCCTATCCTGTGCAAGAGGGTCGCATTTAAAATAACAATTTGTAATTCAGCGAACATCTGTAATTGTTTAATATCGTAATAGTAAGACTATTTAATTAATTACAGAGCTTGTTGTTGCTTTCCATTGGAAATTGTGATGGGATCCAGAAAATATTTTCAACTAACCACCTCCACATATTGCGTATGGCATAAACCGTTGTGCTTGTTTTAGCTGCGGATAAAAAATGATAATAACGTACATACATAAACAAAGACCACCTCTAACTAGCCCTGGTCACCTTAACAATCCTATCTTTAGAAACTTATCATAACATCTCCACTGGCACATAGATTTTTTTTAATTTTTTTAAACGCTGCCTTTATTATAAGACCATAGTCGGGCTACAAGGAAGTTTTAAAATCATAAATCGCACACAGACAAACAAATCCCAAATAAATTCCTTTGTAATAAAACACGACAAAAACATCAATCTACTCTATTACAGATTGGGTACACTACGACATAATAATTACTAAGTACGAGTAGATAATAATTTTATTCCATTCAAATCGTATTATATAGTAAGTAGGGTTGCCACCCGTGCATTATTATAAAGTATTGAACGCTATTTATGGTAATTATATCTTTTAAATATATCCTTTACAAATAATAAAGTACGCGAAAATACTTTATTTGGCATGTTTTTTTTTTTTGAATTCATTTCCCACATAATACGAGAATGTAGCTTGTACATGGGCGTATGCAGGTCGGTCGTGTAATTTTTTAAAGTAGTTATAAAAACATATTATTTTCTATTAAGTGGAAATAAAACAATGATAATGAATGTATTAGGCAAACAATGAATAATTAATAAATGTAAAAAGTAAAGTAACCGCCTATATTCAAATAGTCCCACTGCTGGGCAAAGGCCTCCTCTAGACAGAGAATATAGGGCATGGATATATCCACCATGCGGCCCAAGTGCGGATTGGCAGACTTCACATGTCCCAAAAATATTATTTTTTAGATATGCAGGTTTCCTCGCGATGTTTTCCTTCACTGCAGAGCACGTGGTAAGTCAGCACTACACAATATATATATATATATATATATATATATATATATATATATTGTGTAGTGCTGACTTAATGTGTGAGTATATATGCAAATATGTAAAAAAAGATGTT
>JAOCPS010295437.1:0-13034 GCA_025505425.1 Graphium colonna | reverse complement strand
CAGCTAGGGTGTAGGTATGGAAATATATACCTTTTTCCCGTAAAAACTTGGTCACAGACCGGAAATCATCGGGCGTGTCAAGCTGGAGCTTGATGCCTTGAGACGTAGGAAAGGCCGTGTACTTTATGCGCGATGATAGCGCGGATTGTACCCTGGGCCATTCTCCCTGGGCTTGGAGGAAAATTGGGGGCGGGTGCTTGGCCTGAGGTGCGCGGGGTGGGGCGGACTGTGAAGCACGGGGGGCAGGCTGTGAGGCAGCCGGGGTCGGGGTGGGTTTTGTTATTTTAGCTGGTGGACTAGTAGGGCACGTCATAATTGGCCTTATTTGGCTTTGTTGAGGTGTTATCGGGCGGGTCGAGGTAGAGGGGCCAGGGAGGGTAGCATCCGACGAGATCGGAGATGCCAACTTCTTTCGTTTTTTGCGCGCCTTGACAACGCTGAAGCCATCGGGGCTGTGGGGGGGCTCGACATCAGCGGCGGATTTGGGGGACTCGACTTCCATACCGGCGGACGAATTGGAGCATAGAGATGCTCTTGATGAAGGTCTGGAATTTTTAATTATAAAAATCGAAGTAATTTCTTTGACGGCGCGATCCCCGTATTGTTGGCGAACGGACTCTAAAATTTGATTAATTTTCCCAATTTCGTCTTCCATATTAGATTACAAAAAAAAATTAACTGGGAGAAGAATTACTATTAATATAATTTCTCTGTCAACGAAGTGCACTGTTTTGTCTGTGGATATAACATATGTTTACATTTAGTTTTTGTTTTACTGCCTGTTTTGTTTTGGTAAATGAATGTTATTATTGAAACGTAAGAACGCAAGTATAGTTTGTGGACCAAAAATGGATTTAAAAAACAAATCTTATTGTCTTCTTTGTGCTCAGTTAAGATCTTTCAGTGAATTAATATATAACGACGAAGAAAAATATAAAAAAATTATTGAAAAGTTATCACGATTCAATATAATATTAACTTTATCAAAAGTGCTACCAAAAACTGTATGCCTTATATGTGTAGAACATTTAGACAAGGCGTTCCAATTTGTATTAGAAGTAGAAACAGCTCAACTAGTTTTGATTAGTATATATGGGAATCAAATAAAAAATGAGAAATGTCCTTCAGAACAAGATCAAAAAAATGAAATCTCAGATACTAAGTCTGATTGCAGTTTTGAAATTAAAGAAGAATTTGAAACATTGTCTCCAGAGGGCAGCATGTCAGGAAATTTAAAAGTTAAATCTGAACAAACTTGTAGTAATAACATTAACGATAAATTGCCAAGCTCAGATATTCTATCATTAAAATATCACAAATTATCTTGGAATGATTATCTTTGGACATGTGCTTACTGTGAGACACAGTTCACCACCATTGACGAGCTCAAAAATCATTCAATGCAATATCATCAATGTTGCAATGCATATAAGTGTAATGATTGTAATGTAAGAAAACTTAATTTGAAACATTTTATTCTACATGTTAAAAGGCATAGAAAATATTTAAAACAATTCTGCTATAAGTGCGATAGCAAATTTATGGTTCAGAGTCTATTACATATACATATGAGAAATGTGCATGCTCCAAACACAAAATATGTATGCTTAGGCTGTGAAAGGGAGTTTGGGAATCCAGATGACTTGAATGAGCACAATCAGATGTTCAACAAAGACAAAAGGATTAGAAATATACCAATTGCATTGAAATCTAACAACAGTTTAACCTGTGACATTTGCAAAAAGATTTTTAAAACAAAGGGGACATTGAATACACACCTGCTTATACATACAGAAAGGAAGAGGGAACACATCTGTGAGAAATGTGGCAAGTGCTTTCTAAATAAACAGAACCTAGCTGAACATATGTTAATGCATGATAATGTTAGGCCATACCAATGTGAAATATGCAAATCAAATTTTAAGACATCAAAGCGATTGAAAACTCATGTTGGTATTCATAATGGTGAGAAACCTCACACCTGTGATCAGTGTGGTCGAGGATTCCGTCTACAGAGACACCTTAACTCACACAAAATCATACACACAGACTCACTGCCTTATGGCTGCAACTATTGCAGTAAGAAATTCCGTTTTAAAACTATATTAAACCAACACCTACGTCAACATACTGGCATTAAGCCATATTCTTGTGATATTTGCAAAAGGGACTTCACAAATTGGCCTAATTATAATAAACACATGAAAAGACGCCATAGTTTGGATATGGCTAAAAAGAAACGAACTCCAGATGGAGTATACCCAATTAATCCATCTACAGGTGAAATCATTAAACATGAAGAGACCAGTGATACACTTGAATGGAAAAATCAAATTTTACAGAAAAGAGATGGGGGAAAGAGAAAGTCTCCTAAAATTCACTCATCTTGTAAAAACATGAGTGTTTTAAATATAGATAATAAATCAATAATGAGATATGATCCAAGTTAATGTATAATATTAATACAAATTGGTATTGTTTATTATTAATACAAATTGTTAATTTGTTTAATTTTATGCAATGGTTTCTTTAAGGAAATATAAAACCAAAATGTTTTCCCCTTATCATATAGGGCCAGAATATGATGATAATATTGACTTAATTATGGCCTCTGTGCTTTTGTTACAGTTTTTCAATGTTTAGCTTTCTAATAAGATAAAAATGTATCAGTAGTAAAAATTGAAAAACCTTGGCAATTGAAATACATTATTTTAAGTATGTTATAGTCAACATCTTTTAGCTGTCTGCATTTAACAGAGTGACCTGCTAAGCCTGACCAATATTATTCACTGAAAGAATTGTTCTTTAAAAATGCTCCAAAACATATTTAAATGAAAAATACATTTAGGTTCATTGCATTCGTTTTTTTATGGAAATGTAGGCAAATGAGTATATGGTTCACCTAAGAGTAAGCAATCCCATTGCCCATAGACACACGCACTATCTGGTTAGTAGCAAGTGCATTGTCAAACTGGGTAATTGGATAGGTGGATTTAGGATAAAGGATTTAGAGGGGAAAGGAGTGGGAAAAGAAAAACATGGCTATCTGGTTGCCCCAAAAGTTATGCATACTTTATTTTATGCCAATTTTATAAACGGTGGTGGTACTTCCTCGGACAAGCACAGCCGTAAAAGTGCAGCAAAAGCCATAAGAAGTTGTTATGTTCTACCACATCTTAAAAATATTTCACAAGTTTGTATTTGCCATAATATTAAGTCATTTATGGAAAAAAAATATGTATTCTCATTATTTCCTAAATGTTACCTTTTTGATGCAATGATTGAATTTGCTCTTGAAAGTGAATATCTATATAAGTTATTCATAGAAATTCTCACATTGCACTTACTATTTCTTCTATTCAGCTAGGAAATCTAGCTAATGTGAAATGCCTTAATGAGTTAGTCCACTAGAAAACAAGTTTATGTTTGTGAAATAATGTATATATATAACTTTGTTGTTGGTAAATGTATTGAAAAAAAATGTTACAAATATGTGTTTATTGGGTATGATCAAACATTAAATCTATTTTAGCAATGTTAAATTAATTTATAAATAAATATAGTTACTGTTAACATGTTCCATTTTATTTAATGACTTACCGGTGCAGTAGTTGATGGCTAATCAAATCTACAACCTATTTCAACTCGAGAAAAATATTTCTATCACCTACAGCTAATAGTTTTGAGTCCTCGCACTCAAGATTTCGCTATTAAACCATGGACAACATGTTTTTTTTTAATAAGAAAAGATTAATAAAAAACCGGGCAAGAGCGGCCCGACACGCTAATGAAAGGGTTCCGTACCCATTTGATGGACCGCTTGACAAAATAAATACTGACAAATTTAATTTTGCGTTTGACTCCATGTTTAGTTAGGACGACTGTAAGTACATAAGTTTGTAGAGTTTGTATAAAAATATCCATGTATGATACCGAGTCCGCTACAGTTTTCCTTGAAAGTACTCAGTTAAAGGATAACATCTTACTTTTCTGGTTGAGGTTTGATGGTTAGAGGTATATATCACATTTTTTTCATAATTATTCTTAATAATATTTCAAAAGTTAAGTGGCCCTCCCACTTTCCCATTCCCATTGACACTAATTTTATCTTTGTATTAAGAATTGGGAGGTTTGGCCCACATGGTTTCGAGGAAGTTTTTGTTGTAGTTTAAGAGACCTTTCCAAAAATAACCCACACAATGGTATGGTAAATCGAAAAATTTTTCATTTTGCAGTTGACTCCATACATTTTGTTAGAGCGACTGCCAGTGCATAAGTTCTATTGTTTAGACTTCGTTCTGGACACTATCCATCAGCAAAATTTTCTTATTTGATGAAAAAGTCTGCCGCTCTAATTTTAACTTTGTAATAAGATATTTTGGTCCTAGGGGGTTTGATCCACATGTTTTCTCGAAACTTTTTGTTACATTATAAGAGACCTTTCTAACGATACTCTACATTATGGGGTAAGGTAAAAAAATTTTTATATAATTTTAAAAACCAATCTTTGGTTCTTCAATATACTTCTATCCATCATTTCGTCGTGACAATCGGTGCAGTAACGGCGGAGTACGAGCCCGGACGGACTGACATGACGAAACTATAAGGGTTCCTAGTGGACTATTGAACCCTAAAAAGTCATTCTTTTCAAGAAAAATTAAGCGGTTTTACCTATTCGCTACAATTATAATTTTAATGTATGAATGTCTAGAATATTATGAGCCGTAGGGGTAATAAAAAATAAGTGTTCATATCATTTTTTTATTTGTGAGCAAATAGAGCTAAACATCTGGGCGATATTCCATCGTTTACTATCTTCTTACATGTAGTATTTAATAATCCTTTTTCTTTTAAGTAGACTATTCTGTCAAGTAAAATAAAATTTTCAATTACAGGTTGCAAAAAATTTTGCAACAAAATAAAAATGGCGGCTTTTTTAAAAGTCAACGGTGATAGTTCGCGCCAAATCGACTTCAGTTCTTCAAGCATATTGTTCTGACATGAAGATGTAATCTCGTGGTATGACGCGGTAGATTTATTTGATTCCCAACAATTATTCTTAATGAACGAGAATCCTTCAGTACAAGCATCTTGCGCGTAACTATCAAAATCATTTTGAATTGTCTTCACTCTCACTGCTTTGCGTTTTTTCCTTTTTATTTTGTAATTATCTACAAAAAAATATGTGATATATTATTATAATTATCTCCGTGGCACAGTCCCTTTCTTTGTAAACTAGGAACCTTAGGTTCAAATCCCGCAAGGAGACAATTATGTAGATATTTATTAGTTGGGTTAAGGGGTAAATTCAGGCTGATCACTTGATTGGCTAAAAATAGGGGATGGCCTGAAGAAGTTAATGCTGAGGGGTAAGGAAAAATTTGATACTATGCCTAGTTTTTGTTAGATCTTATCGGATATTCGGCTCATCAGGTAAAAGGGATAAAAACATTAAACTTATATCTGCGCACTATCATATCTCCTACGCAATTAGTTGATCTGTGAGTTGATTGGCTACTGTAACCAAGATTTAGCGAAGTAATAATTAGGTAAATGTATTAATTAAGTTCATAGAGTATCTACGTATTCGGTCTAAAGAACTGCTTCCATTTCCTGGCCTTCTTGAAATAGTATAATTTTGTTCCTTCCTGATGCCTGACAGTTAAGGTAATCCAACTCCTTATCTATATGAATAATTACTCGGTTACAGCTATTTGATAGTAAGATTAATTGAATGATCTTTACGGTAGGTTCCTTGGTTACCTTTGCCTCCCTATTGCCGATCAGATCGATGATCTGGCCTATTCGACTTTGAAAGTTTAGGACAAACTTGTTAGTTATAATTAACATCTTCGTGTTTAACTAGTCATACGAGTTTGTCTGAGTTTGACGAAAATTTGTTTTTAAGAACGCGCTAATTGCTATAACGTGAGGTAATGTGGGTTGGATCTCCAGACAATTACAATAACCGACTTTAAACTCTACGTTATTTTGATTTTAAAAACAATCTACTATTCCGATTTTTATAAAAAAAAATGTAGGGTCATTGTGGAAGTGTACTATCTAAAATAATGCTCTATCATATAAAAAAGATTTTTCCAAATTCGTTCATTAATGACGAATACACGCGCAAATACAAAAATTCAATTTTGTTATTATGATTTAAAAACAAAACTGCTAAACCGATTTTCCTAAAAAATATGGGACTATTCCGGAAAAAATACCCTAATAGATAAAAAAAGAATTTTCAAAATCGGTTCATAAATGGCGGAGATATGCGCGAACGTACATAAAATATAATATGTAACATTCTCAATTGCAATGTTTATATAATAAAATATATAAACATTGGAATTGAGAACCTTCCTCCTTTTTGAAGTCGGTTAAAAAAGGCCTAATTTATACTTCTGAAATGGCCCGCACAAACTAACGGAGTGGAATATTTTCTTATTAAACGAATGTCTATATATTTTTATGTACGTTCGCGCATATCGCCGTCATTTATGAACCAATTTCAAAAGTTCTTTTTTTTAATCATAGAGCATTCTTCGTAGATAATCCCATAAAATTAAAAAAAAATCGGTTCATTAGATTATTTTTAAATAAAAATAACAAAATTTAGGAATGTTCGCACATATCTCCGCAACTTATGACCTAATTTGAAAAAATAAATTTACTGATAGGGTCAATTCCACAATTTTTTTTTAAAAATCGGATCAGTAGTTTATTTTTAAAATCAAAATAACAGAAATTATATGTTTCAAAAGTACACTTTTAAGCCTTTGAAGTCGGTATTTTTAATTTTCTGTGAACGAAAACCTGTTTGATTCATTTACAGTTTATTGTTTATAGGGTTTCCACGGGGAATATGATTTTATGCTTTTTTTATATAAATATGAAAAAATTATACTTACGTTTTTGTGCGTAAATTTGTATTACCCCTCTTGCTAGTAAATTAAAAACCAAATTTTTTATATTACTTTGACAGTTAAGATGAGGCTGCGCCGCCAGCCTTAAAAACGGTATCCGCATATATTCGAATCCTCTATTTTTAACGTAAACCTCCTTCAGGCAATTACTCAGGGGAAAATTGGCGTATTTCTCATCTGACATGTTTTCTAAACGCATTTTGTGATAACAGCATGGCATCAGGATCATGGCTTTGGCGTTGGGCATTTTTAAAAAGATGTTCATACCGTCAACGGTCAAATCAGCACAAGCATGGAGCCCAGTTATGCAGAACCCGCGACTATTTGGAAATTTATCTTCAAGGAATACATCTAAATTTACATGGGATTGATCGGTTATTCTATGTTTAATGTATTTAACTCTGTCGACAGATTTGCTGTGATATTTGTTTTGTCGTTTTTTCGCGCTAGCGTAATGACTGTCATTACACTCCAAACCCATCACGTTGTAGTTTGTCATTTCGAATATGACCTGGTCGAGGTAGCCCTGAAAAATGCAAAAACACTTGAGTTTTGCCACCCAAACATCCATGAAAAAAATAGCGATCCAAAAAATTCCCAGTTGTTGTCAAATTTAATATTTACGTGCATATGGAGGTAACACGTTAAATTCTCTGATGTATCTTGTTCATAAATGCTGAGTGTTGTGTATGTCACACGTACTGTACAATAGAATATCGATATCTCGGAGAAGGAAATAATATTAAAAAACTATAAAGATAAAGCCGTGGTAGTTCAGTGACCGGGCGCTCACTTTTAATTCTGTTTACCTTTTAATGTGCCGGCATCAATGACATTGTTAATTTTCTAATTGCAATTTTAAGTGCTGACTTACCACTTGCTCTTCATATCTAAGAAATAATCTTTCTGAGATACGTGAAGTTCTCCAATCCGCACTTGGGCCGCGTGGAGGACTGTGCCCTAACCCTCTGTCTAGAGAACGCCTTTGCCCAGTAGTGGGACAATTTCAAAATAGGCTGTTACTTAATACAGATAAAGATCTCTATGTCAATGTTATCTTCAATTTGAGTTTGTTTTGCAATAGCTCTCGAACCAGCGCTCCAATTAAAATGTTTTTTTAATGTACATTTAACATGGTATATTAGAAGAATTTCGGTTAGCATTAAATCGGTTCAGGGCAAAGAAATAATCACGCGATACAAAGGCGAATCCTATGCTTTATCTTGAATTTAAATTCTTTAAGTAAGATGATATCTAAACTAATATATCTACATATATTAGACAAGTAACAATCAATCATCGGTAGCGTAGTGATTTACGAGGGGTGATCAAAAAGTAATGATAAACAGATATTTTTTATAAAGATAAAAATTTAAAAAAAACATTCACTTCTTCGGACTTTCACTGCTTCCAAGCTAAAAAAAATGTATAAATAGGATGTCATTTGGAAGAGCTACATTACGCGGCTATGGCGCAAGCACCACCAATACCACGACCAGTAGCAACATCCCCGGCTGCTACACCGACCAACCCCGCGGATACGGATACCTTGAAAGGTAAGTACCCGCCAATAATCGTCGAATGTTTTCCCAACTGGACTAAGCATTTCGCAGTGCTAAAAAGCCAGTTGGGACATGCCCCACACGCCCAAACCTTTGGCCGAGGAATGCGGTTCCGTCCAGAAGCCGCGGTCGAATTCAGGATCGTCCAGCGATATTTGGTGGAACAAAGCCAAGACAACCCAACATTCGTAAGGTTTTATAATTCTCCAGAAGAGGAGAAACCCACAAAGGTGGAAATTAGAGGCTTACCTGCAGACACACCGGTACAAGAAATTGTAGAAGGATTTAAGGAAATGGGATTCCCCGCCGTGTACTCAAAGTACATATAGCCTAAAAAAGGCCGACGGTGATCCCTGTTTCACTTAAAATTAAACCACCTCAACAAGGAGCAATTGAAACAATTGTACGAGGTAAACGAAGTCCTTAACATGCCAGGCATTAGCATCAAAGCACGGCAAAGGAGAAAGTTTGTTGGAAAGATGGGAAAAAATACTCTTCGGCCCAAGATAGAGCTGAAATACTGGCAGACCATCTAGAGGTGCAATTCACGGCCAATCCCTCGGAAGTCGGAGCCAAAACATTTCACAATGAAATTGAAAAAGAGGTGGAAAAAGTCCTGGAAGAACCCACCCCACCCCTAGAAGGAAATCTGTTTATAACGCCTTTCGAAGTGCGTAAAGCGGCGAGCCACTTGCCATTAAGGAAAGCTCCAGGTGTAGACGGCATTTCCACGCTAGCAATCCGCCAGCTTCCTAAGGGCATAGTGTGTCGCTTTGCCGTTTATTTAACGGCATACTGCGAACAGCACATTACCCCTCAGTGTGGAAAAGTGGCAAGATTATTGTCCTGCCGAAGCCTGGGAAAGAGAGGAGAAAACCAGAAAGCTACAGACCAATAACTTCGCTTCCACATGTAGCTATTTGAACGGCTGCTACTGAAAAGCCTGACTATTCGCCTCGCTACTGTCGCTACTGTCTGGGGGTCCGTCTCGACATAGAGAAGGCCTTCGACAGAGTGTGACTCGCGGGTCTTATATACAAGCTAACAACAACCACAACAACACCCCGTCCGTTAATACAACTACTGACATAATTTTTGGAAGGACGGAGCTTCGTAGTAGGTGTTGATAACCAAGCCACATCAACCCAACGACCGATCCAAGTAGGGGTACCACAGTGAAGTTGCCTGTCACCCCACTTATACGCCATCTATGCCAATGACATCCCGGTGTATAGAAGAACAGAAACCACGTCCAGATGGGACGAAGAGGTGTTATTAGCGCTCTACGCCGATGACAGCGCCTTTTTTACAGCATCAAAAAGCATTGCACACGCAGGAACTAAAATGCAAAAGCAACTAAACCTTATGCATTATATGTTTGACAAATGGAGGATGACAGTCAATATTGGCAAAGCAACCGCCATTGTCATCTGCCGGAGCAGATTTCCACGCACGCTGAAACTGCGTGGGCAAACTATCAACTACCAAAACCCAGTCACGTATCTTGGGTGCCGGATCGACCGCACGCTCCAGATGGTCCGTCCAAGTGGACTATGTGGTCCAACAAGCCAAAGCTGCGCGAGCGAAACTCCGGCCAGTTCTGGCATCCAAGTTACCAACAAAAACAAAGTAAGGCATATACAAGACGTATATTTGCTCAAGACTGACCTATGCAGCTCTAGCGTGGTACGGGCTATGCTCTGCCACTCAGAAAGAAAGACTGCAGGTCCGACAGAATCTAGCCCTACGTAGTATCGTAGGGGCGCCTCGATACGTCAGAAATGATGTAATAACGAGCAACCTACGAGTAGAGGACATAAAACGATTGGCGCGAAATATGTTCGATCGCGCTGACAGCGGATTTCACCACCATAAGAACAAGGCACCATTACATGCTCGTCCACCTGATGGACGGCCAATACCAAGAGAGCTGCTACTGCAGCAAGCGCCACAGGTAGGTAGGTAGGTAAAGATAGCGTTGACACAAACCAATACGCCTATAATTATAGGTAAAACACGCTAGCCTATAACTCGCTGCAGCGAACAAGGCACCTGGCCGCAAGGCCCAACCGGCCCTCCATGATAGGGTCTCAGCATAAGCTCGAGTAAAGGGGACACCTCCGAGGCTCGAAAAGACAGGATACACCAACCATAACACCTGCAAATCAAAAGAAGAGCTACATTCATTTGAATACCAGCAGTCGGAGCGACAACACGAAAATGGAGAAACACGAAGTGAGATGCGTCATCTTCAACTTCTGTTTGAAAAAAATGTCTACCAAAGAGATACACGCTGATTTGGTGGAGACACTGGGGGACTCTGCTCCTCCATATTTTACGGTGGCACGGTGGTGCAAAGAGTTTATGCTGGGCAGAACATCCACAGAAGAAGAACATCGCGAGGGATGCCCAACGTCGTCCCTCACTGAGGAAAAAGTGAAAAAAATCCAAGATATCGTATTAGCAGACTGAAGAGTAACCGTCAGACATTTGGCAGAAGTCACAAATATCTCATATGACAGTATCCAAAGCATTTTGACCAGCAAAATCATAAATATTGTTATTGAACGGTATCCAAGGGAGAACAAAAGAGGCAGGGACAGACAATTTAAAATATCGGAGGGTGATTTAAAAAAAATAGCGGGTCTACGTTTGACGCATATTGCAAAAGACACAAAAAAGCTGTTTTACAAGATCAAGATTGTCAATTTAATAGATAATTTGTAAATTTAAAATGAAAGTATGGTAGTAAATTTTCAAAAAAACTTTTTTTTTATTTATTTAATATATAATCATAAAAGCTTTTAATTTAATAGCTTTACGGGTTTTTCTTATTTCTATTAATGATTACACCCGATAGTAGAAAGGGAAAGTAAAGGGGAAGCTGAAAACGCTGCATTATTTGTAAAATGTATGAGACCTGGTAGCAAAATGTGCCTATAGAACGATTACAAGGTTTGGTAACATCAGATGTTTATAAAAATTATTAGTTTACCGCAATTACTTTGAGCCTATACCAAATGTATTGGAAATCTGGCAAAGTATAAGTTTAAAATGTTTGTATAATGCAATTACTAAAATTGCAAAAATGCACTCATTAAGAAATCTTCTTCTTCTTTTAAAATTTACTGGAACCCATTGTAATCGATGATTTCGCCAACAATAAGGTTAAAAACAGGTTGAAAAATTTAAAGAGCAAAAGCAGGTTGTCAGATAGACTTTCTTGAGATTTGAAGACGATCAGTATGTATGATAATTATGATGATTTCAATTGGAGCCAATAATACAATATAAATGTTATTAGTAGATTTATTATAATATTCAAAAAATTAGGAAGGAAATACAGTCTAACGTTATCAATTGTTTAGAAATTAAATAAGACTTTTATATACCGCAAATGAACTAAGGTTAGCAAGAATGGGCTATTATTTAGTCCTGGAATCTGGATTAGGAGTAGGTCACATTAGGTCACAAAACGCAAATTTCAGCTATAAAAACTGAAGAGGCAACAAAACTCTGCCATAAATGAATTATAAGAGAGGTTGAAGATTTTTTCTTATATTTGAAAGAATAGAGTTTGGTAGGTATTGTGGGTCGGATATACAAAAAAATCGCTTAAGTTGTCTAGTTCAGTGTCGTTCCACACGATAGTATAGATGGTTAAACTGAAATACACATAACGCAGGGAAAGTAAGATTCCTTAAATAACAAAGATCGAGAATTTAACAATATTGTATTTAACAAATACACTTTGTGTATTTCGGTGTAAAACAAATATCTTTATAAGATGAACGGTTGAAAAACAAGTTAAACAAATTTATTTGACTCGCTCTGAGTAAATGGGATATATTTATTTGTACCATAAATAAAATAAAAAAAATACAAGTAATCCACAGTACCTAACATAATATTAAGCTGGCTGTCCACTGAGGATGTATCGTATAAAGTGATAAATTTGAATGGAACGATGAGGTATGACTATGAAAAATATTACGTACGTTTTTTTACTGTTTCGTGCGTATGGGATAGAAATTGTTTCTTAAAGGGATATACCCGATGTGACTAAGAGCAATAAATTGTTGATATAAATTTTAAAAATAAATTTAACGATACGTGTGCAAAAATGATGTGATGAGGGTGAAAAAAAGGTTATTTTCAAACGACTTCAAAAAAGGAGGAAGTTGTCAAATCGACTGCATTTTTTTTGGAAGTATGTTTATCGATTTCTCCGCCAGTATGAATCAGTATTCCAAATTATATTTTATTTAAATAAAAATAGTTATGAGCTAATGAAAATCATTACAACAGATTCTTTTTTAAATCAAAATACTTTACCAACGTTCACTTCTGAAGAGTCGGAAGTCGGTTTTGCTGCTTTGGGTGAAAATAATTTTGCAATAACTGGCTGCTCGAACCCTTATTGATCTACATATATGCATACTTGTTTAAGGAAATAACGTCAAATATTTACGGTGGTAGAACCAGCAGTAGCTTTTGCTGCTGCCGAGGGCACGGTTCGAACCGGGTAAGTACCACGACCTCA
>JAOCPS010295326.1:0-13035 GCA_025505425.1 Graphium colonna | reverse complement strand
TCGTTTACAAGAAAAAGGTTACCGATGTGCTACCATTATCAAATAAATAAAGTAAATATACCGAGAAAAGAAAGTGTG
This sequence comes from Graphium colonna, assembly GCA_025505425.1. Lineage (NCBI taxonomy): Eukaryota > Metazoa > Arthropoda > Insecta > Lepidoptera > Papilionidae > Graphium > Graphium colonna. The sequence continues at coordinate 12,957 of JAOCPS010295326.1, read as the reverse complement.
ACTGATTTTGGCGTTTTGTTAGATTGTAAATTAAGTTTCTCGGAGCATATACAAACAATTATAAATTCAGATTACAAAAATCTTGGTTTTATTTTACGTGTACCCTTCTCAGATCTCAATTGTATTAAATTACTTTACTTCACGTATGTCAGAAGCATTTTAGAGTATTTTAGTGTTATATGGAACCCACATTATATATCTTACATTAACGACTTGTAGAAAATACAATTAAAATTCATTAAACACTTAAATTTCAGAAGTAATAGACAAATACATAACCATGAAGAGTCATGTTAAGAGTTAAGAGCATTTAAAAGGGATATACTAAGAATATTACTTTCTCTTTTTCTTTAGCAATCACACACCCTTCACACACACACACACACACACACACACACACACACACGCACGCGCACCCAAAAACGCGCGCACACAAAAACGCGCGCGTGCACACTCTCAAGTTCGTTATTAAAACTAATTTTGTTTAAAATATGTATTATTTCACCATTCTTACCTTAATATTGTACTATTTACTGATAGATTTGGTTTACATATAAACTGTCCTCTTTTATAAAATTTTACTAAATAATGTAATTCCATTATTGGGTGTAAGTTAAGCATTCAAGATGTTACTGTAAAATACTTAAGGGCTGTGGATTTTATTACTCAATAAATAAATTAAAAAAAAAAATAAAAACTAAACGAATATTTCAAAACATTTTTCAGCGGGTCGTGAGATTACAGCGTTTAACCAAACAAATACTTCGGACTTAAAATATTAATATAGGTTAATATTTTTAATACCGGAGCCAAGGAAAGAAGCATGTTTCCTTTGATTGTTAAACTTTTCTTTACGATTAGTTATACTCCAATTTCAGTCAAAACCTTTGAACCAGATAAACAATGTAATCAAATCCTCGTATAGATGAAATTAGTTTGACTACAATTTGAAATGGATTTCTCTCTACGAAACTTCATATTTCTATCAATAGAATAGTGTACAGTTATTATACTTTGATTCTCTACATTATAATTAATAAAACTTAACACTTATATGCTAATTGTATTTTTCTTTAATAAAGTAAATGAAGTAAACTCTGTAAGAAATTTATGATCTAAATAGTAAAGTCAATGATTATCTTTTCCTTCCGATAAAGGTATTGTATTAATTAAAGATTGAGATTCACTGTATATGAAAATTTATATTTACAATTATAACATTTTAATTTCTATTTACATATTAGATTTTCAGTTTATCTCAAGACATCGGAGAAATCAAGGAGGATTGTTTATAGTCTCCTATTGCTATTATGTAATAGTTTACTGTTTATGAGAAGTAGGCCGAACAGAAAGTGATAATGATAAAATATTAAAATGTAGCTAATCTTATACTTTTAACACAAGCAGATATAAGCTCGCTCGATGGTGGATGGCTTTACTTTGTCACTGACTCAGGCGTTGAGTTTGGAGATTATTAATACAGGATACGCTTGACATTCTGCAGCTTACCAGCCAGTTGTCCCAGGTCACAGATCTGTCGGAACGGACAGTATGGCATAATTATACCCAACAATAGATTTGTGTGAAATAACCTGAACGGCTTTGGGTTGCTTTTTGCGCTTTTAACCAAAAAAAATCTTCCCGTATTTATAAACGTTTCATCGTTGCTGCGCTCCTATTGATTATAGCATGATGTTGTGTAATCTGAAGCTTTTATTGATAACTAGGCTATTGTACGCAAAAATGCAAGGTTGAATAGTTCCTTAGGTTAGCGCGTTCCACCAAAAACAAAGAAATTCTTCAGCTTCATAATATTAGTAATTATCTTGTCTCATCATGTTGTTTGCAAATCAGTATAAGCTTGTAAGAATTAATAACTTCTTAATTTTTCTGCTATTTAATATTTACATGTCAGAAAATAATAATTTAGTTACTTAATTTAGTTACGACGTACATTCTACTGTTACTGTAACAGTAGAATGTACGTCGTATCTTATTAACTAGTTATGAGTACGTATATGGAATATGATTGTGATAATTAATGAATAGGTAATGAACTGGTGACTCCTCTGATACCTTTGAAGTAATTAAGTGCCATTTGGCGTGTGCACAAACTAAATTATAGTTGTCCTCCAAATTACTACATACATGATTCTAATTTAATAGTTCAAAGAAACTACAAAGATGTTATGTCTATAGACTTCAAATATTGAAAAACAATGAAAACTTTGTACTGTTCATTCGTCCGTAGAAGAAGAAAGATCATCAAGACAAAATCTAAATATTTTGCAATCATCTTTTTATAGGTTAGTTTTAGGAAATCATATGGCCAAATTTCTTACGACACCTACACTAACTAATGCCTATAACCTGGGCATCAGTGCAAAATAATATATTATTTAGTAACAAATTAACATCTAAACACAATATAAATGAAGACTAGGTGATAAATAAATTACACGACACGGACAGTTAAATACACATAAAAATGTGAAAGTCATTTTAAATTACTTAACCAAATGAAAAACGTGAACAACATTTAGACATATCTTATAGAACTGGTAAAAAAAGAGTAGGAAATCATTATGAAAAAAAAAATACAGTTAGGTTGGCATTGCACTTATCCCGTTCTTGTATAACTTATGCATTTGGATAAATGTTTTAAATGATACAATACCTAATATGCAGGCTAAGCTCTAAGTGCCATGATTGCGTCAGTATCATCATAACCTAATATTGACAACCACCTTTGTATTTCCTTCTTTGCACCATTTTAGGACCTCTCTTTAAGGTCACAGTATTTTATGACGATATTATGGATATGGGACTTTATATGTGAACCGAAGCGTTTAGCAAATGATGAAATGACTTTAGGTGTAGGTAATCGATACACTCTACGTTGAACTTTTTTTATTAAATTCAGCTGAATTAGCATCATATTGTGTGTAAAAAATGAGGTCTTTAAAATAAAACTTTGTGTATTCGTAAATATCACTTTTTTAAATAAATCTGAGGTAGGGTATGGATTTGGTTTTCTTAACACTACTTTTAAGCGGACTGTTGTGCTATTTCTAATTGCAATGTTAGTTTTAGACGCGCTTCCCCAGGGAGTATTGCAATAAATCAAGACACAGATCATAATATATTCCTTAACATACTTCGTAACTGTCAATATTTTACCAGTCTAGTTCTCGCAAACGTAGAGATGATTTGGTTTTTAAAGTTAATTTACCATCAAGGAGATTATGAGATACGTATGTATTTTTCAACATCTGTTCCAATTAATAATATACATGCAAAGTTTTATTTATCGGTTTGGTGCATGTATCCTTATTATATATATATATATGTTATGTAAACAAAGACGCGTCAGATTAACGAAAGCACATAACTGTCATTCATTAATATAAGCACAATTTCAATAATATTTAGTCGGGTGACGTTCGACCATCCTCCGCTACGCACAAACAGGCCGCGTTCTCTTTTGCTGTTGGCGCTTGAACAATACGGATGCATTAGCAATTGTATCGGCTCGCCCGGGACCCTTGTCCATCATTCAAAGTACGCTTACGCTTACGCTGAATGGCGCTTCCAATCAGCTGTCGAAGAGTCGTTAGTGTTAGTGAAGAAGAACTACAACCAGTGACCGGAACACCGCAGATTACTAATACAGATCAGAGGAAGAAGTTTGTCTGTCCTAACCTTACGCACTCATCACTTCATGTTAGCATGTAGGCCACATCTACCCGCTATAGGGCCGCCCCCACGGATCTCGATCTAGAGAATCCATGAATTCTTCTCTTGCATCAGCGTTCACGCGGCTTATGCCCGCTTGCAACGGCATTTTAGCAATTCTGAAAGAGGCGTATAATTCTGCTTCCAAGTCAGCATCTCTGCGCCGCCTTCTGCGGCATTGGGTATACCGTGCTCTTACACATTCGCTGCGCATTTCTGTAAATTCAACAGACCACCAATTTATCTGCGATCTAAATCCAGGGTGCATTTTTTTTGGGCCTGCCCACCTGAAGGCACCGGTAGCACCGCATACGTTTCACAATAGCTTCCGCAACCTATTTTTTTCCGCTGCGTCATCTAGATTAGAAATACGCAGATAGGCACATTTTTCTGGTCTTGAGACTAGAGCGACTTTTTCGGCAACCACCTGACGTAACTTGTCGGCTAGCAACGCTCCCGTTGGGGCTGTCCTAAAATGGATAGTCTGTAGCCCAAGATCCTGAAATCAACCGCTTTTCTTGCCTCACTGCGTCCTGCTGTAGTTTAATTACTGCAGTGGACGATCGGGAGGGTCGGAGCTTTGGCATCCTAGGTTTTTCGGTCATCTTCTTTTGATTAGTAGCGGTTGCTACGCTGGGACTACCGCTAGATTTTTCAGGCCTACGTTGGGTAACTACAGTCCTTTAGGACGAACACCCGAGGGATGCTGCTGGCGGGGCAGTGCCCGGAGACGGCGTAACAATCTCTATATTATTATGTTTTGCCCCTTTTTCATTTTTATTTTTCCGTCTACTCTGGATTTTCTGGCCAGAGACTGGAGCGGTTATTTCTTGAGCTGTCACAGATTTGACTAAAGCTGCCACATGCGTGGAATTTGGTCTTGCCCTCGGAGAACCAACTGTTTTAGCGGCATTAAACACAGTCGAAGCCGCTGTTACCGATTGGCGGTCTGGGGCTAGTGATGGTCGTAGCCGCTTTTCTTGGAGAAATCTATCTTCTATTCCCTCTAGCCGGGCGTTCCACATCGTTTCCACTGCCTCCATGATAGAGCGCCGCCGGAGCTCTTCGTTCAATGGCGTACTAGGTACCGGAGGAATAGGTGCTGCTTCTTTATTCTCCAGCTCTTTGCGGAGGTCTGCCCGTATAGCAGCAAGTTCTCCAGGAAGCTCTATTATTTCAGACTTTAGCCATCTGTTATCTGCTGCCATTTTTCTCGTCTCGTCTGAGACCATGCTCTTAGTAAGTGCCTCCACGGCATCTTTAATACCTATGGCTGCCCCTCTTAGGGCCTTCACGAATGTGCTCTATAATTTAGTTGATTTTGTAGCTACATTCGTGATGACCGCTAATTGGTTTAGTACTTCTTCTCGCAGGTCCTCCGCCAGGGGCTACTGATCAGCGTCGTCTGTTGTAGCTGCACTAAGTCCAGCCGATCTAAGGTTACGCGCCTTTCGTAAAGCTTCCTCCACATTTTGCTCTACCTGGAGTTCCTTTATGACGCGTTCCGCAGAAACTGTCGCAGCCTTTGCCATAGTAAGGGCTACGTTTTGCACAGTGGTAAGTATGTTCTCAACAGCGGAGGCTGTCCTACTCTTCTCGCAACCAGATCCTGAGTTATTATTCGGCGCAGCAGTATTCTTCTTAAAACCTCTCTGCATATCTCTTGTGACATATGCCGCGGACGTAGTGCACCCAAGCCGCTTTTTCCTGCCAGCACCTTATGTGATGATTCCTCCTTCTCAGTGGAGTCACTATCTGGATCCCCTTCACCTCCTCTCGGACGCTTTCGAGCGTCTCTAAAGAATTTTGAAGGTCCGTCCTCAGACACCCTACATAATTGTCCAGTTGAAGCGGGCCTTCTTGGCACTCACAAATTCCCCTCTCGGAGACTTGACACATGTACACACACATGCATGCACCCACTGTTGCATCCCATGTCTCTTCTCACTAGAAAAGGGTACTAGGAGTAACCTCAGCCCGCCTTGCAGGCCCACCTCCCAGGGCCATCTGCCCTTGGCTGTTTTTCAGTCCCGAAGGTACCGAGGTTACGCCCTTCAGCCCGCCGGTTTTGGTCTGTGTCGGTTTCCCTATACCACTCAAAATGAGCGGCGTGTTCCTATCCGCCACCTTGGGGACGCGCCCGATAGAAGGACTGGCAACTCCCACGGGTGTTAACGTAGACCTACCTCTCAAGAACCCATGTTGGTGTTCGCAAAATTTTTGTTTTAGAGCTGAGCACTGTCTATGAACTGAGTCTATGAACTATTTTGAATCAGTCATAGGCAAGAACCTTAAGGCTTTTTGGCGGTGGTGAAAGTAGTTTGTTACGTTAAGACGTAGAACCATTCAAATACATACCCATTAGTGCTGCAGTTTGGGCAACTTCGTTCAAGTAGTGCTGAAACAATTTGTGACATGAAAATAAGCCTCACAATTCCTCTATCAATACGTTTTTGACGGTCGTTTAACACTGAAATAGTACTATTTGGAAGATAGCGTATGTAACTCTGATTCATAAAATGGGATCAAAAACCTACATCGAGAATTATAGACCTATCTCCAAACTGTGCGTGTTTGCTAAAGTTCATTTTCGTTCTTTCTTTTGTTGAAAAAGTAAAGATTAACGCAACTTATCGCATTGCCGCCGCGCTCTACTTTAAAAAAAAGCGTATACCCAATGTTTTTTAACCGACTTTAAAAAGAGGAAGGTTCTTAAATCGAAATGTTTTTGTGTAATATAGTGCGCAACAAACGATTTATGTTACAGTCATTACATCAAGACATTCTTTTCTCAAGTTTTACGGCCACGTAAATTATAAATTTGCCTTAGCTAAATTTGATGGTGTCTAATGGTGACCCAATGTTATGGAAACTTTTTGTTGAATCGTTCAAACGTTCTATTAATGAGAATCAAGACTTGTCAAATCACGAACGGGTTCGGTATTTAATAAGTAAATTGTAAGGTCGCGCACGCGTAGTATGCAGGGGGATCGTTCCGAACGCTGAAAATTATTCTGTTATTTGGCAGACGCAGGTCGTAAACTATAACGATCAGCGTACCTCGACCTCCGCCTTTTCAAATCAGACGTTTGGATTTAAATCCTTTAAAATCGCATAGAGTAAAAATTTTTAATTATGTCTTGATCAATTCTGTATGGCAGTGTCGAGTTTGAACTCGCTCAAACTAGATAGTTTGTCGCATTTTTTTGTGTTACAACTCGCGCTCAGAAAAATAGATTCTAGCACCGTACGTTCGTTAGAAATGCATGAAAATAAGAGGTGTAGTTTTGCAAACTTATAACGATTCGAACGCATTTCACTCACTTCCTATGGTTGCGTCCATAAAGAAATATTCTACAAAAATCTACTCATTCGTTTGCCGCATCATGTGTGAAAATTTGTTCGCCCTGCAAAGTTCCGCGCCGCGGCGTGCACTGGCACTATCAAATATGCAATGTCGCATTTAGCTTTCGGTGCGTCCGGCACAGAGAATAGCGCGACACATCAGGACGTATTGCTTTGCAACGTGCATGTTGTTTTGCATCCCACGGTTGCGACGTGCTTATTAGGGACCGTACAGGTCTATGCGGCAGATGCAAATGGTAAACGACATATAGTGCTTATACGCGCATATACGCGCTTTAATAGATTCAAAGTAATTTTGTAACCTCGAAATGTTGTTCTAAATTAAAATTACAATGTCAAAAAGAGCCTAAAACTATAGTTATAGGTATAGGTGCCGCGTCGAACCCAATAAAGGAGCAGTATTTGCAACTTTATCATCGCGTTTAACTGACAATTTTATTTCGATATACACCTACGTTTGACCACATCACGGACAACATACCATCAAACTCAAAATTTAAGGGCAGTTGGCTCGTAAAGCCAAATAAGTGCACACGGAGTGCGCAAAAGCGTGTAAAAAAGCATTTTGTTTGGATTGTTACAATGAAAAGTACGTTTGATTCTTGATATATTTTTTCTGATAAAAAGTTTTCTGTCTTTTATTCTAATTTTATACAAACAAATTCATAACCCGAATCCTATAGGACTACTCATGATTATTATTCATCATATGTATAAAAAAACTTTTACAAAGTTTTATTTCATTTTCTTAAAGTGCACGGGTTTTGGTACAAGTTCAAAATATATATAAGTACATTAAGTCACTTTCATAACAAAAATGCATCCACAACTTGCATCAAAAAATGAGTCACTTGTGACTCATAAACTTATTCCTAAAGTTCATCATAAGTCATATGTGACTCATTGGACAGTTAAGTTGTTAAGGTTAAACCAAAACCTAATTTTCCGCTCATAAAAGATTTCCCCTCATGCCGCGTAAATAAAACCTTAGTATTTATCCACACCGCTGTTGATTATACAGGACCAATCCCTATCATTTCGTTTAGAACATGCGCTTATCTTTGCATTTTTGTTTGTATGGTAGTACGCGCAGAACATATTGAATTAACAACTGATCTGAGGACAAGTTCTTTTATAAGTCACTTTTAAACGGTTTTTCGCTCGCCGTGTGTCAGGTTTGACTATGTATTTTAATATCGCCAGGACCATTTTAGGTGCTAAAAACGCTTTATCGGATATTAATACGTTTTTAAATTTCACTATATATATAACAAATCTTTTTCAGATGAAATAAACGCAAGGCATTTATGAGTGAGGATCCTTCTAACCCCACTGCTTTAACTGACTAACTGCACCACTCAACCATTTACAGGCTTGCACAGTTGCCGATGAACCTGCACATTTGTTAAACCACTTGGTCTTATTGGATCAAATGATTCAATAATTTTCGAAACGATGGTAGTTAGAGTAGATTTACTTGCTTCAATCAACAGGAAAATGGAATACGCCCTCCATATCCTGTCATTATAGACTCTATCATTCTTATTATCACTGATAATATACCTCTCCTATCCTGGCCTCTCAGTGTCGTTATAGCCCCTTATTTTCGTCATGATGACATCTGTAGACTTGATTCAGTGAAAACGGCGAGTGGCATTTTCAAAAGACCTGTTGCCCCCATATGTGGCTTACCTTTGCAATAAATCGCACCATTATCCCTCGCTATCCACTATTTAATCCACTAATAGTCTCTATACTTTTAATTTTTAATTGCGCTATACTCAAAAATTCTTCTCTTGTAAAAGCCAAGACTTTTCAGGCTGGGGGCAATGTTCACGCCACTGGCAGTGGAGTTCATCAATATACCTTCAATTTGACTAATATCTGGACGGTTAACGCTCGACCGTCTTCCACTACGCACAAACGAGCCACGTTCATCTTTGCTGTTGGCGCTTGAGCCATACCGATGCAGTAGCAGTTGTATCCAGTCGCAATCACGCCTCTGGACCCTTGTCTATCGAGGATTAATGCCATAACACGCTTACGCCTATGCCGCATATGAATGAATTTGCAGCGCTTCCAATCAAATATCGAAAGTTCGCGATTGATGGTGAAGAAGACTGGCAACCACAATCAGTGACCAGATACCACAGTTTACCAATGCAGATCGGAGGAAGGAAGGAGTCAGTCTGTCCTAACCTTAACCACTCATCGCTCCATGTGGACATATCTGCTACATCCATCCGCTTCGCCCCATGTCGTGTTCGATTCATATAGCTTAGTCGCTGCGCTAACATGTAATTTGTTTTCTTGGTGTTAAGAGCGAGAAGGTTATTTGGGACCCACGCTGTCGTTTTGGACATACCTAACTTAGCAAGATTCAGGTTATCAGTTCACTTTTTACCACACAAAAATACAAAAGGATTATCAACATATCTTGCATGTCATGATATAAAATGAAAATAGCGTCGCTCCTAAGATACTTCCTATTCAATTGATAAAACTTATGATTAATGGCACACTTATGAAAAATATTTACAAAGCAATATAACTAATCAAACTTCAATAATAAAAAAATCCTAGTGCCAAGAACGCTGGCTATATTTCCTCGCTGAATGGTTATATTAAACTTTTTGGCGAAAAAGTAACTAGCCCTCTTGTCGCTAGTTGCAATATTTATTTTATAAAATAGCTACCCTTAGATAAGAGGCAGCTAACGTGTCGACCCAAGTTGCGAACGAAACAAGGATTTCGCCTCTCTTTCAAGGGATCAAGGACAGGCCATTCGGTCTCTTGCCATCATTACAAAAAGTGCCAAAGGGATTGAGAATGAGAAACGAGAATTGAGAGAAAATGTATAGAAGCAATAGCCCTCCGGTGTTTGTCGCAGGATTCTTGCAGAAGTGACGAGCATTGGCATTAATTGCAGACATGGAGTGAACGACGAAGCAAACAGCTCAAGACCGGTCACGTTGAAGGACAACTGTTGACGCGCTTTGCCTCACCTCGGCGTCATAGGATTTAAAAAAAGAGCCCTCCGGATGACCTGGTTCAGAGAGCAGTGGTGAGAAAAAGGACCAGCAGTTTTTGTCATGCTAGTCCATGCACGCCTAAATTATTACAATAAGAACCACATGGACAAATATGTGTTTCATATAACGGAGCATTCAAACGGATTCCTACGGCAACGCATTAGTTTTCGCCATCAAGGAATGTACCTAAATTGCTTGATGGAAGAGCTTATAACTAGTGACTAGAATGCTTTGATGAGACACCAAGAAAACGAGCGCGGTCAGTATCACACAGCCTGGAACAATTCTTGGTGAGTTTTATGCACCAAGAGTTATCTCATTGTATTTGTTGGTTAATTTAAAGTGTAATATTCTCGTTAGGGCAGATATCTTTCCAAGACATTCTTGCTTCTTCAGCAAAAGAAAGATCGAAAGAGATACATTGTTGTAAAATTTTATGGCTTAAAACAGGTTACACAATGCATAATGCACAATTTGATATGGTACAAGTGTCAATTTTTTTGAAAAACGATAGTTTAAAGAAAGTTTTGTCAACATGTTTTCGTCAGCTAATAAAAAAAACAAATGTGCAAACATGTACAAAGTTTGGGCCTAGTTGTAAACATGTTTCTGAATATTTTAATGTGTTCCACTTTTAATGTACCAAAAATCTGTAAACCAAAATCTTGATTTTATATCTTCCATCTTCAACGAAAATAATGTTACGAAATATTATTGAATCGAGGAAATGAAATTGATTTAAAGACGGAGATAAACGTGTCTTGATATATTATAAGGCTACACACAAAACTAAACTGTATTTCGAGACTCAAAATGTATTCAAAATATAAGAAAAAAAGTATGTGTTTGAGTTCGGGCTTATCTATTTATATTTATTTTTTTTTCTTTTATCTTTAAAAAAAAACGGCTGGACCAATTTTATTTATTTAGTAGAAAAGTAGGCCAACAAGAACAGGCTTAACTGCTAAGCGAACTTTCATACGCCAAAAATCAGACCTGAAGTTTGTAAAATATTTTCATAACTTATTCATCGAACCAAACCGTAACATATCGTCATTAAATATGTATAATTTGAATACTCTACATTCCTTAAATTATCGCAAGAAGGCCTAATAATCTCATCGATTAATACATTGGTTAAGACTATCGATTGAACTGTTGTTAATCGATGATAATAGATATTTTTTTTAAAAACAAACAGATATATTGGATAAAATATTTTTTTTAATTTTCATGTAAGTAACTTATGAGTGGTGATAATTTAAAACTGAAGTAACCAAATTTCTAACAGTTTGTATTACTAACAAATGTTAAGATTTTTTTTTAGAAGTTTTAGTTAGAAGATATGAATTGATCATGAATTCCTTTTTTGTGCATTTATCACGTAAAATAAACCTTCACGTATTGTGTATTAAAAGTCTGGACTTGGCAAAACCTTATTTTTACAGATCGCCATCTTTTAGTTGATTAAATCTTGTAAGGAAAATTAAAACATTTCATCGTAATTTCTCAATACCATTCGTTTTCGATACCTTCTATATATATGCTAACGATATTTCTTTTATTCCTATTATAGACGCATTACATAACTGTTACGATTCATCTTTAATAGTAAATGTTGAGGCCGAACGGTCTTATTCTCTATCTTACTCGCATTCATCAAGCTTTTATACAAAGGATATTCGAATCCGTATGATATATTCAATCATTCATCCTATATATAAGTGGTTTACCTTTTTACAGAAGCTTCGCTTTGAAATAAAAGTTTATTTAAAAAAGGGAATTACACAAGATTTTTTGTTATTTAGTTGTTTCCTTATTTTTAATATTATGTATTCTGTTCTTTATTTTACATACCATTTTAATTGTTTCTGCTTAACTGTTTTATATTAGGCTATTTGTTAGTTATGCAGTATTTGATGTTGACGTGTGGACATTGAACAAACGGTATTAACTGAATGATATCTACATATAGGTGTCAGTAGAAAACCAGCGTTGGTTTAGGCCAACGTAACGCTGAACTGAAGCCTTATTTATCCAGCAAAATGTATGAGAGTATTATATGTTTGTTGTGTTTCTATTGCGTAATTGCTATTTGTTATTTGTGTTATTATGATTATTTCAGTATTTGCTTGCTTACATTGTTTTCTAATAAAGTAATAAAGCAAGGATTTATATATTGAGTTTATTTATTTTTTTGTAGTATTCTGAGTTGAAAACTGTATCTATATTTAACGTATTTCACATTTTCACTGGATATTGTTTCTATGTTTAAAATCTACAGATATGCGTTTATTTACTCTATCCCAATATACACTGTTTAAAAGCTGTATCACTAAATGTAGCGAAAAAAATAATGAAAAAAGTCATATACTTAATTCTGCATTTGGCTAAGTCTTATAAAAAAATGAAACATTTGATTCATACTTGTATTGATAAAACAAATGTGAATCTTAAAACAGATAACCGATAAATGGAAATCGCTTAACGACTTTATTCGTCATAAAAATGATCTTTCATGACATAAGTATATATATAATCCAGTTATTTTTATCTGTAAAAAAAACGATAAAATAACTTTTATGAAAACATATCCATTCATTTAAAAAAAATAATTTATCAAACAAATTTATAAATAGATCTTAGCTAAAGCCAAGTAGTCTTTCTGTATTGTTTATTAGAAATTAATCATTTAGACGTATCAATTACACACACATCACTCATTTGACCGCCTCCGTATCCTAGTTGTATGGGCGCTTGCTTTACAAACCGGAGGTCGCGGGTTCGAACCCCGCGGGGGACAACGACTTTGTGTTGTTGTTTC
>JAOCPS010295216.1:0-13035 GCA_025505425.1 Graphium colonna | reverse complement strand
GCTCGGATGCACAAACAGACACGACTTGACGAAACTGTGTTCGTAGTGGACTACGGAATTTTAAACGATACGAGTTCTATTTAATTGTTCGCTCTTAATGTAATTTAGTATAATTTTTTTAAATGAAAATAAAACTACAAAAAACTATTGTCCGTAAAATATTTTTCCCGTTATTTTGACATCAAAAACTACTTAACTGAAGTTTTATATAACCACCTTTAAAATATTTGCTTTCCAATAAAACAATGATTTTGAAAATAGACATATATACTAATGCTTTTATTGAAATAATATAGATATTGATTATACGACAAGCGTTCCCTGTATTCTTTCGAGAAACGTCAAATGGCTTTATCAGAATTAGGATTTTATGCCAAAGAAATAGGTTTCGTTTTAGCAGATTGATGATTAAAATTGTTTGCTTAGTTACCATTGACTCTCTGGACCATAAGATATTTTTGAAAAACTGAAAGCTCATATATTTATAGCCAACTGAAATGTCAATCAATTTGTGACAATTGAAATGTGTACTACTACCCCGACAGTGGAAATATATCTGATGCTGACTGTACACTCGTTTAACATGTGAAACATCGTTTAACTAATCAAAAATAATAAAGCTAGAAAAATCTCTCTGTTTTCCATACTAGGCGAACCATTTTACATCGGGGCTCATATTAGGCCAAATAAAAAAAGAAAAAAACTAGCAAAAAATAATATCACTGAATTTGCATGATTTATTACGATTGTTCTTAAATAAATAATTACACTTAAATTATATCACATATTACTCATATTAAATTCAATCAGTTCCAACAACAATGGCATCTTGTAATACTCGGCAATTGTCTTGAATGTCATCAACTGTGTGTGGATTTCCTTGTTAGACACCATAAGAGCGAAGTCACCAGCGCAGTCACACACAACGGCCAGGTTTTCTCTTTTTACCTGGAAAGCACACCAAAGTAAATATGAACTTATGTTGCACAATATATAAAAGTAAAAAGGTTGTGGAAATTTCTTTTCTGTTTTTACTTTGTGTTTTAATGGGCTGTTTTATCTTGTAACTTGAACATCAATTACTGCAATTTATATAAAACAATTATTTTCACAAACAACAGCGATTCAAATGCCTTAGAACGTGAACTTAGTCTTATGCCTTAGAAATAAAAAAGAAACTAAAAAAAAAGTAAAGTAAAAAATCCCATTGATAAAGTGTTGTCAGACCATCTCTGTAACCATATCCTTTTTAAATAAAAAAGAATTTAGAAAATTGCCTAATAACTTTGGGAGAAATTAGGTCATATCCATACAAAAAATATAAAGTTGAATTAAGAGGGACATATTTTATAGTTTTTAATATTAATTAGTCTTCAATAAGCTTAGTTGACCACTGAGAAAACTTAAACGAGTGTTGAGTAATTAATTACGAAATACATGGGCATCCTAGCGGACACGGCGCAGGCGGCCGATTCTTCGAGCCGATGACCTAATGGCCATACGGCCACATGGCCATATGTTCACTGGCATTGTATCCATACTTCATATTTTTTTAATATTTGGTCAAAAACTATGTCCGTAATTTTATAATCCAATATTCGAGGATGTTATATGTAGGTATCATATATAAAATATAAATGTAATATTAAAAGCAAATATTATTTGCACACTGAGTAAACTTAATCGAAAATTGAGTAATTATTTACGAAAGCCATGAGCATCCTAGTAGACACGGCGCGCCCGGCCACATTTTCCGGTCAATAAACTGCGCCAGCTGAGTATTTGTTTGCTGCCAGCATCGTGTTCACGCTTCATCTATTAATTTGAAAGTTTGGTCGAAAACTATGGTCCTAATTTTATTACATAAATATGATGACAATCTAGTACCGAGTGCTTTCCTTTAATATTGTCGGTGACTCACCAATGACCCTGTACAATTATAATGACAACCGAGTACCAAATGTTCTCCTTTAATATCATTAATGGTTCACTTTTCCCCTGTATATGCTAGTGGCATATATGAAGTACAGAAATGAGTCCCACCTGATGGCATCTCACACAAACGAGATCTTGCAGTGTGTAACTCATAGCTCGCCTGTTCATGATCTCTATAAGCCTCCATTCCAACTCTTGATTGTCATATGGGGTTCCACAAGTGGGGCACAGACATACGGGCCTGAAAGCAATCAAATGGTATATATAAAATACTTTTGTTGTTTCATATACTTTAACTCTATATTTATGCATATTACTAAGCTAATATTTTATTAACTTAGACGGCATGCAACAAGAAATACTAGTTACATTTTTTTAAAAATATTATCAAGAGTATAAAAAAAGTGAAGTAATAAAGTAAAGAAAGGTGACCTTTAGCACGCGTTGCTAATGAGCTTGGGCAGCGGCACAAGGACATTCCGGGTCATTAGTGACGTCATGGGGTGCGTGCGTACGTATCTTTGAGTACGTCATAGGGTGCGTACGGACGTATCTTTGAGTACGTCATGGAGTGCGTACGTCACGAGGTGCGTACGTCATAGGGTGCATACGTACGTGTCGTTTACAACGTCGCGGTGCGTGTCGCGGCACAGGTCAAGGTCGCGGCACGCGTTGCACACGTTGCAGATGAGTTCGGGCAGCGGACACGCGGCGCACGGCTCGCGCCACTGCGCAATGGCGCTGAACTCCCCCACGCCGATGAGACGCAGCAGATTGCGCCGGAGCAGGGTCACCTGCATGATTACAATACATGGATTATGTAACAATATAGGCCTTACGGGTAATTTGGAAAGGAAATTTAGAAAAGATTGTTAATGGAAATCCGTTTTAACAGCCATCAGATGCTATCTAACGTATATTTACAGCATATGATTGGATTAATAGCGTCTTTTCTATGAAAATCATCAGTACAGTAAAATAATCTCACAGTGGCTTATAGGCCCGGATTGAGCCTTTTAGCACTAGTATGGTCGGCATTGGCCGTACCAAATATAAAAATACAAACACTGCTGATCGAATAGAGTTCCAGGACTTTTGAGCAGAAATGTAGGAAACTTTTGTACAACATTTGGTAACGATTCGGGAAATAAAAAAATCGATAGATAACATGAATAATACACGGACAATGACTTTTTTTATGAGTAAGTAATAAACAACATAATTGGAAAGCGTTGTAGACTGTACCAAAGTTACTGGTACAAAAAAAATGTAGAATCGATTGTTATTTACATAATTATATTATTAATTTAATTCTAGACCTTAGTACAATACCCTCTTACATAACAAACTTACATGATACCGAAATACATTAATGATGCCTTTAACCCTGTTTAATATAAACCAATTACATGTTTGCAATAATTTAAAAAAATACGTGGTGGACTAAGCCCAATACCCTCTGTCTAGAGGCCTTTTGTCCAGCAGTGGGACAATATAAAAAGAGGCTTACTTTACTTTATAAGACAAGACATTCTTTATTTGTTCAAACATTGTTATACATATACATACAAAGCATGCAAATTACTTAATACAAAAATGAGTCTAACATGTTCGGCCACATAACGCGGCATACAAATTTACATTGCAGATGGCACGCCATCGCCACGAGATTTAACTGCAAATAATATTTAATATTACAAAAATAAATGATTATTAATACAAATTTATTATACAATGTTTCTTCTTACTAAAATATGCATGTGTGTTTAATGTTATAATTACGTACAATTATTGAAAATTTTGTTTATTGCTTACAATTAATCTATTGATCTATATTAGTCACTAATAAAAAAAAGAAAAATGTACATGCTGACGGGATTATAATGTATTTTATTATAATTTAAAATACCACTATATTAAGATATGATAATTTACTTACGTGGCTATATTCTAAAACGAAAATTGTCCTCGTTAAGGAATTTCGAAATACTATAGTATGCCCTTTGAATCAATAAACTTTTCAGGTTTTTTTAAGAATCCAACCATTCAATATTCTCCACGACGAAGGTGATTTATTAAAAATAATTGAAGCCATACAAAAACTTGCATACAACCTTACTACAAATACAGCCCAGAGTCCGTACTACAAAATAAGTTGACTAAAATATACTTTGATAGAGCTGTCTTTAAAAACCGCACTGTACACTACAATAGGTCAGATATTACATTAATTAGCAAATCAGACAAAATAGGATATCTCGTAGACATTGCCGCCCGAAATACTCACAATTTATAGACCGCAATAGCAGAAAAATTTACAAAATATATAGATTTAAAGGATGAAATCAGTCGGCAGTTTGCAAAAGGTAAATATAGTCCCCATAGTAATCTCGAGCACAGGCGTTATTTCGAAGCAATTACTTCAATCTCTAAAAATCTAGGCCTACCTCCAAATACATATTACCTAATGGAAAAAGCAGTAATATTAAACACATGTTGTATATATTTATTGTAATAATTTATTTGTCTGAAAAAATATTCATTGTTATATATAAAATAGTAACAGATATCAATTAAATATTGGTTTTTATTTCCGGAATAAGGACCAACTGATAACTCCTTGCTTTCGCTTACAAAAGACAAACAGGTCATTTATGAGGCATTTATCTATAAAAGACCTTCCCTTAGATAAATTTAAGAGCAAAGTCAGAAACATAATTCTACGTAAAGCATACCATCCCATTAATGAATGTCTTGATGATTCGCGTGTATAGGAATGATACTTTTGATTCTTAAACGGACAGAAACAAAACATTGTATACTACACTTTGTAAGACACAATATTTTAAAAGAGCAACTGCTGAGTTTTTTGCCAGTTCTTCTCAGCAGAATCTGCCTTCCGAGCTGTCGGTAGCTTCCACTTTAATAAATTTGACGTTTCATAAGAAAGCGTAAGCGTCTATGTGAATCAAGATTTTTGAATTTGAATATAAACACAAGCTTACTAATCGATAGCTTTGGAAAGACTCATGTTCCTATTAATTTGTCAGTGCATTTCTTTATAATATTTGTATTGATTTCATTGTAACCTTCTGAGTTAGTACTTTTAATGACATTATCTCATTTCTTACTTAATTTTCGGTCATAGGCATAAATGACATTGAGTTAATATTGGAACTGGGAGAATTTTTTAAATTATTTGTTAAGTTTGTGTTGATGCAATTTAGTGCTTGTTGACAGCTGAGGCTGTCTTTATGGGATTTGTGGGAATATCATTGGTAATTACAATTCTGTATATACTATTTTTAGTATTAAAAGTATGTATTTCATTTTCGATAACATTACATGCGGCTCTGATGCATGCATGCATTTTTAAAATATACTACAATAGACTATATTTCGTTTTTAGTTACGGTTTTATGTTTGTAGTAAAGGTATCTGAATAATCGACTTACCTTAAGATCTTTAATTATCTAATTTGGTTTCTGTTCTTTGTTGGTATCTATTTTAATTTTTACTTTTGTGTACGTGAAGAGATGCTTAACGGACACAGCATGGATATGGTGCTTTTTTAACAGACTTCAAAAAAGAGGGAAGGTTTTCAATTCGAATACTTATACTTTTGCGCATATCTCCGCTATTTGTGAACCGATTTTAAAAGATTTTCTTTTAAATCAGAATAACAAAATTGATTTTATATATTTTTCGAGTTTTAGAATTGACTCGTTCTGTCCATTTGTATAACTATGAACGCACCTGTTCCTCCAGGGCCGTGTCCAGGGACAGCACCTTGCACACGGCGTTGACGAAGAGCAGGGCGGGCGTAGCGTCTGCGCCGAAGGCGTCCGCCTTCAGCCCCGGCTGCGGCTCTATGTCGGACGCGCGCAGCACGGGCATGCGGCTGTTTATTTTCTCCGTCACTCTGCAAGTTTTCATTTTAATATTGTTATTCATATTTTTATAAAATCAGTTTCTCAGTACAATACAGTACACTCAAATGTCATGCAAGTCTATCCGCCGCTTTACTAGTCACAGCATGGCACTCTTCTCAAAAAATATTCTGCGATAATTACGCTTTTCAAATTAAATTGCGTTGGTTCAAAGATAATTATTTTTACAGAAAACAGCGAAACCGACGTTTGTAAAACTTTTTTTTTTCAGTTATTTTGTTTTAAGGAAGAAACTTTTCGACCAATTTTTCATAAAAATTATGTGGAAGCATCTCGTAAGACGATTTTTTAGTTAACTGAAGCCACATTTACAAAAAAACAGAGCTATGATAGTTTAGTCTAAGGTGACGGGATAATCACTATTCAAACAATTCTAATTACTTTAAAAACTAAAGCCTATATATACTAGAGTTAAATATTCTAATTTTTCTGTCCTATTATATGATAACGATGTTCTCACTGGAATAGCTTCTGTGATATCTCGCCAGCCACGAGCGATGCTAGCCTATCCGGCTCTGAATAAGCTGCGCTCAAGAAACCGGCCACCGCAGCCGCAAACTGGTCGCGCACTGCGCGGGGAAGGAAGTGGGCTAGGTTCCACTGCATCGTCACTGTGCCCTGAAATCATTCATTATTCATGATTTTACGATTTACATTTTGAATAATACAAAATTATAATATACTTAGGGCAGTAGCATTTTTGTATAATTTTCAGAAGGTTTCAGATTCGGTTTATTAAGTTTGCTTTTTTATTTTACGATTGGCAACATTTATAATAAGCAAGAAAAACTAGTAAAATTTGCAAAAATATCGTTCATATAAAAATAATCTTTAGACTGTTGTTTGTTTACCTTTTTTATATAGCAAATATATTGTTGGTCATGAATACGATTTACCTGAAGTTACTACTGAGGAGGCTTTGTTTACCAATGTATGACATTAAAAAACATGAAACTATATTTTGGCTTACATCATCTTCAGCATCTTCCTCGCTAGCAGCTGGTACTTGTGACGAGCCTACTTCGACAAGCCCTTGCGGTAATTTACCCTGAATAAGCAAAAACTAAGGTGAGGATCAAATACATTTAGAGTGCACCCTTATTTATATATATACTTTTTTCTGTAGACACTTTGTTATAAATATTCGATTTGGTTAAATTAAAGATTTTTCTCATTTAATATCGTAAATATTATACTACACTGTTAGAAACTCGCGCTCCGAGGTCTAGAAAACCAGGCTTAATGACGGAGAGGTGGTCACATTATTGGTTCAGTAGCCCCCTACTATGGTAGTTGAAAAATAGGTTGACCGATTATGAAAAAAAATAGATTATCAATATAATTGTGTAATATTAAATTTTTACTGAACTCAAATTGATTATTTTCATAATCGATTAATTTTCACAGCCATAGCTCGTTATAGGAACATTACTTTGTAGAACAGTTTTTTTATTTAAACAATAGTTGAACAACCCACCTGTATGCCCGCGTGGTTGGCTTCGTCCAGCCAGAGCAGGTAGGACCAGCACTGCTTGTAGCGGATGTCGATTCCGTGGAACAACTCTTTGTTGCGTATGCTCTGCACCACGAACTCTACGTAGCCTGGTGATATAAATAGTGTAAATTAATTAATGTTATATTAAGTTAAAGAAATATTTCTAATTAAGCTTTTACGAATATTGGAAATTAATGAATACATTTTATTTTAAAAGATGTCTGACTGAATGAACTTAGACAAAAGCTGTCGGCAGTTAGAATAAAAAAAACTACGTTAATTTTAATTTTCAGCAATGAGATCTGAATTTTCGTGTAACTTCCCGATAACAATATTTCGTTATTATGATTGAGTGAAAGATGTAGTTAACTGTTTATTGAATGTTAACGATTATTCATATAGCTTCTAACATTTATAAGTTTCAAAGGACAATGGCCAAAAGTGGTACTAAAAATTCTCATGCATCAAAATTATATGGTATATATTTTCATAATTTCTTACGACATTATGCTTCATGGATTTAATTTTTAAACAAGGAAATATAATTTCAAGTATAAAAGTAAGAATTTTGCTTTACCTACATGACGTTTTCACAATCTGTCGTAGAGATGTCGAAAGCAACAAAAATAGAAACCCGGGTTTTCTTTACAAAAATAACTTTTATAGGAGTCTAGTCTCCAAATTTAATGTTTGAACTTGATGCAACTCGAAAAGTTTTGCCATATAAAAATAGTTAAAAATAATAAAAAAAATAACTGTTACGCTAAATATGTTTAGTAGAATTTAGACGGTCTATTCACACACCGATTGCATCCATGACATTATTCTTTTTAGTGTAGAGCAGTATTTTGTTGAAATCCGCGTACACTATGGTGGAACCGAGCCTCTTGAACTCTGCCACCAGCATTAGGAACAGTTTCTTCATCAGGTTATAGAGGGTGCGGCGCAAAGCTGGATCGTACAGAAGAGCTGTCGGCGTTTTAAGCCACCTGCAAGTATATAGCTTAGTGTTATTTTTTTATTTAATTTTTTATCGTTTAGTATGGTGTCTAGGTGGTAGAGCATAACATCTTTTCACAGCTTTTGCTGCACATCTACGGCTGCGCTCGCCCCCGGAAGTACCATCGCCTTTTATAAAGTCGGCATAAAATAAAGTATGCATGACTTTTGGGGACGCAGGATGGGGCCTTTTGCTATGCTACCTTTTTGTGGTCCCACTCCT
Source organism: Graphium colonna (assembly GCA_025505425.1). Classification (NCBI taxonomy): domain Eukaryota; kingdom Metazoa; phylum Arthropoda; class Insecta; order Lepidoptera; family Papilionidae; genus Graphium; species Graphium colonna. Next base: position 4,433 of record JAOCPS010295216.1, on the reverse strand, counting down.
TTCCCCTCCAAATCTTTAATCCCGACCTCGTACTGTCCAATAAACCTATTCTATCCAATGTTGTTTAGACCAGCCCAGCCGACGGGATTGCTTACCATCAGATGAACCGTCAGCTCGTTCGTCTTCCTTTGCATGAATAAAAAATAGAAATAAAGGCAGCCAGTGGTGCAATTCTTTCTTTTTCTAACCTTTTACTCCAAAGATATCATCTATGATTCATTCTCTATGATCATCTAAGATTTATCAATTAACAACATGTAATCCGCCGACTAGTTGTACACTCTTACAAAAAAAGTTGAATTATTGAAAATTACTAGACTTCCGTCACTGAGATGTATCCATATATCAGGGTAAAATAAAAAGTTAAAGATTACTAAATACTACTATACTGATATACAAAATGACTGGTGAGCCACTAATATTAAAGAACACTTGGTACTGAATTGTCATCATTAAAATTAGGGACATATTTTAAGCCCAAATTTTATGTTTACTCAGAGGTAAATTAACATTTATTTTTAATAATATTTTTATTTTTCATATATGGTCGTAACGTAACGTTTTTTTTTTATGAAAAGGAAGACAAACGAACAGACGGTTCACCTGATGGTAAGTGATCCCGTCGCCCATGGACACGCGCAGCATCCGGAGAGCTGCGAGTGCGTTGTCAACTCGGGAAATTGGATACAATAGGTTCATTGGATAGTATGGGTCGGGATTAGGGATTTAGAGGGTATAAGAGTGGGAAAAGAAAAGTGTAGGAATTGCTATCCGGCAACCCCAAAAGTCATGCATACTTTATTTTATGCTGACTTCGTGAAGAGCGGTGGTACTTCCCCGGACGAGCGTGGCCGTACAAGTGCAGCAAAAACTGTGAAAGGAAGTTATGCTCTACCACCTTCGAGAACGTTTTCTAATATAAGAGCGTGTGTGAGTGTTAAGTGACACACATGTCTCTTGTATATACAGAGTTATTGATGTGTCCACCTACGATATTGAAGGAGAGCAATTCGGTACTCGATTGTCATCATATTTATGTAATAAAATTAGGGACACAGTTTAAGCCCAATGCCTGTGCCTTCGTCTCACTCCGGTTACGCCATGTCCGCTCAAATGAGCATGAATTACGTAATAATTTGTTTAACTTTAGAATATGTTTACTCAGTAGTAAATCAATATTTATTTTTAATAATAATATTTTTTTAAATCCCCGCATATACAACGTCTTAAAGTGTTGAAAGTGACTCACCAGTCAACCTGTATGTTACGGTTTCCATTTTGTTTCTTTTGTAAATTTTAATGTATGGCATACCTATAGAAATGTGATATCTGGTAGTCGGCAAAAACGTTTTTGTAGAGCGTGACGTCACGCAGCCAAGACGCGATCATTGTGCGTAGAATTTTAAAGGCAGCACTACACTGCGCCGTCTCGTCGTAGTTAATCGAAGGATTTGCACCTAAAAAAAGTTAAAATAATAAATACATTATAGTTCATGTATATCCGAATATGGACATCCTTAAGAGATAGTTAATATTAATCTACAATATGGACAGCTCTAAGAGATAGCTAATAAAGATCTCGAAGAGATAGTATATATTATCATCTACGTATCCCATTCAGCAGTTCAGGCACTTACACGACCGAATATTTAAACAGCTGGACCGATTTTGACAGAATGTTCTGTGTGCGTTTGAATGGGTAGTAGATTTTGGTAGTTAAGATTAAGAACTGGACTTAAAAGTAATTATATAATAACATGTTTTACTCAAAATAGTTAATTTAAATTATTTAAAATCATATTATACCAAAATCAAAGTCCTTGCGGCTTAAGTCACCAGTTAACGATTAAAAATGTTGTAACATACATGTCGCAGAAGAATGACTGGCCCCAGCAGTTCCTACGAGGAGCTGTCGCAAGACATGACGTATATCGTAGAGGTATCCCTACCTGATTGCATGGCGTCCTGTATGGTGTGGGAATGGACGCCGAAGGAGGTGGCCACGCTGGTGCCCTCCAGCTGCAAGATGTGGTGCGCCTGCAGTAGCTCTTAGGAACAGCTCTCGCAAGACATGACGTATGTCGTAGAGGTATCCTTACCTGATTGCATGGCGTCCTGTAAGGTTCGGGAGTGGGCGCCGAAGGAGGTGGCCACGCTTGTGCCCTCCAGCTGCAAGATGTGGTGCGCCAGCAGCAGCTCCTACGAGGAGCTCTCGCAAGACTTGACGTATGTCGTAGAGGTATCCTTACCTGATTGCATAGCGTCCTGTATGGTGTGGGAGTGGGCGCCGAAGGAAGTGGCCACGCTTGTGCCCTCCAGCTGCAAGATGTGGTGCGCCTGCAGCAGTGCACACACGCTCAGTGCGTCGCTCTCCAGCTCCACGCACGCGCCGAATGCGCCGGGAGCGTTGTGCGTGCAACCCGCCAGCTCTTCCACCTCGCTCACCAGCCTGGTTATGCAGAATCATTGTTGAACGCTTTACTTAAAATCGCAAGTTCGAAACTGTTCACCTGTGGAACCCGAATATCGATCAAATAGTTAACGAAAGTCTCGAGCCTGAAGTGTTTTAAAGAGATTTTTTTTATATAGAGAAGGACGCAAACGATGATGATGCTCACCTGGCGGCCTTTAAGGTAGGAATATGCCCTTTTTTTTTTGAAGGTTCCTAAGTCATATCGGTCCGGAAATACCGCTGGCGACAATTGGTTCCACAGGGGTGTCGTGCGTGGTAGAAAATGACGACAAAAACGCACAATGGACTGCCAACCATCAAGGTGATATTGATGACATTTGGAGATTGTGGCGTTGTAAAATGAGCTAATTGCGCAGCTGGTATTAATCCGAACAATTCCTCTAAACACTCCCCGTGGTTAATGCGGTATATTATGCTGAGCTGATCGGAGAGAGCCAATTCGTCGACGATTCGAGTAGCTCGACGTTGGATGCAGTCAAATGGAAGGAGCTTGTAAAAGGGTGCTCCAGCCCAGAGGTGAAATTAGTATTCCATGTGTGGCCATACCTGCGCTTTATATAACTTCAGGCAGTCTGACGGCTGGTAATACTGCCACGCTCTGCTGAGGAAGCCAAGCTTTTTAGAAGCCAATCTGGCTTTACCTTCCAAGTCACCGCGGAACTGAACATCGCTGAATATGTCGACGCCAAGAATTCCTATCGGCGCTGTGGCAGACAACCAGGGAAGTATTTTGGAAAAGAGGAGATACGACAAAGGGTTTCTTTTAAGCGGTGAACGCGCAAACTTGTGTCTTCTGTGGGTTAAACAGGACTAAATATAGTCGACCCGAATCCGAGATTTTGGCAAACAAAGTCTTAATTTCAGACACAAGTTTGTTCCAGTACTCGTGAACGCGGTCCCGAGAAATATTTGCCCGGCTGGTATACAAGGTGTCGACTGTACTGTCATGTGCATAACAATGAATGTTGCTAATGCGCAACAAATCATTGATGTGCAGAAGGAACAGTTTGGCAGAAAACACGCAGCCTTGTGGGACACTAGCGTTCACAGACTTGGCGTCGGAGCATGCACCGTCGACAACGACCTTGATGCTCCGATCTACAAGGAAGGTTATCCATTTGCACAATTTCTTAGGCAGTCGTCCGTAAGATGTGATCTGGGAAAGGACAGCGTTGTGCCATACCCGACCGAAAACCTTTGCTACACCCAAAGTAACCGCAAAGGCCCTTGCTCTCAATTGCTTCTGCCTATCGATGGGTCAGGTAGACAAATAGATCACCAGCTGATCGGCTTTTACGAAAACCGTATTGTCGGTTATTGATCAGCTGGTGACCTTCAAGATATTTAAGGAGTTGGATGTTAATAATAGACTCCATTATTTTTGAGAACAAGGAGGTAAAGGCAATCGACCTGTTGTTCAACGGATCCGAATGATGGCCTTTCTTTGGGATCGGGTGCACTAAAGCCGTTCCAAGACGAAGGAACCACGCCTAAAGAGTAGGAGTGCAGTAAAAAACGCGTTAAAATCGGTGCCTACTCTGGAACGCACGTCCTCAGCACAATAGCAGGAATTCCATCTGGCCCACTCGACTTATGGACATCAAAATGAAAAGTGCTTTACTCACTGCACTCAGATTGAAGCGTATTTCTGGCATCAAGTGTTCACACCGCGGGATAGTAAGCGGTGTGTCCCCCCCCCCATCGTCGTGTCGAAAAATCAAGTTTGACGAGTGAGAAAGAGTGCACAGGAGATCGGCTTTCTCTGTTGCGGTATGGGACAGCGAGTTATCCCCGCTGTGCCTGGGTGGTAAAGATTGCGTACAGAAGTTCCCTTGGACTGATTTTGCAAGAGACTAAAACGCGCGAGTGCCCGAAGGCAGGCAAACTAGTCTCTCGCCAATTCTGCCAATGTGTTCCGACTTTGCTGCGGCCAGGGCGCTTTTGAAGGACCTGGAGGCGA
>JAOCPS010295106.1:0-22600 GCA_025505425.1 Graphium colonna | reverse complement strand
TACGCTCGCTAAAAGGTCGTCAATTATTACAATAGCAATAAATTTAGCATGAATGGAAAGAAAAAACAGCAAACATATGTGGTTATCCATAATAAACATATTTAAATATGTTTATTATGAATAACCCAAAAATCTCATGATTTTTTAAAGTTAGTTTTAATACAAGCCAAATGCTTCGCAATAAGACATAAATCTGTGATCCAAAATTAATATTATTACAAGGGACTTGTTTTTTATTTTGTACATAAAATAAAAGTTTTAATTATTTTCGTGATTGGAAGGAAGGTAGAATGTTATGATAATTTTTTGTATTAATTCATAAATAAATACCTATCTTTGATTCTTCTTCTTTTAATGCCACTCTATTACTGGAGTTTGGCTGTCAGCTCAGCAAACTCATCTCGGTCCTGTACCAAGCGAAAAAGTTGTTCAATGCTGGCAATATTGTTCCACTCCCGGATGTTTCTTAACCATGACTTTCTCTTCCTTCCAACGTGTCTTCTGTCTGCGATTTTACCCATCGTTATGAGTTGAAGAAGCTCACATTTTTCGTGTCGTAAGACATGGCCTAAATATGCAACATTCCTCTTTTTGACGGTCTGTAACAATTTGCGTATTCTTTGATAGTCTTTATTTTTATATAGATAAGGTATTCCGCAGATCGTGAAAGAGTTTTGTCCCAAAATTGTACAAAAAATCTCTATGAAAATCTGGTTAAACTATTCATATAGCTATGGTAAACAATCACTACGGTGTCATTTTACAGATTACATAGAAATTAATTATTGACTTTAGATTTTTAGCACAAGTCTGTTAAAATAAAAATTTATACATTCAATGCTTGTTTTATTTTAATGAAAGATATAATAATTACTGCATTTACAAATGTTATTTGGTTTAGCGGTTGAAATAGAGAAGGAATGTTGTTCATAGAGATAACATTGTTTTATAAAATTATGAATAAAACCTTATTCAAGTCTTGAACAATTGGAATTTGGAGATCTTACGGAATCTTAAACTAGCACTTACAAAGTTTAGTTGTGACCTCTTAATTACAAATCTCCAACTTTCAATTAATCACAAGAAAATGGTTAAATATTTAGAACTGTTTACATACCATTGTATTGATCGTGACAAAAAGTGTACGAGTATTTATTAAGTCGTTTAAGTCAGCTATGCCCTAAATAAACATGCGTGTAGGTAATGGCAAATGTATAAGTAAGCAAGTTTTAAAGCGAAACGTAGAAAATGTTATATTATTGATTTCGTACACATGACAGACAGTTCTTCTACATAAGACGTCTTCAAAGGCGGTATGACTAAAGAGTGGGCTGTAACAAAAATGGTGTAAGAACAAAGTGGACCTTTTTATGTATTGTCAACTAGTTGGTCACTGTGTTTTTGCCCGTATAAAGTTTCATCGATCCTTCAGTTTTATCGGTTTTTTTATGGAAAGGAAGACAAACTAGCAGACGGTTCTCCTGATGTTAAGTAATCCCTTCGCCCATGGACACACGCAACATCCGGAGAGTTGCGAGTGTGTTGTCAACCTGGGAAATTGGATAGAATAGGTTTATTGGATAAATTGGGGTCAGGATTAAAGATCTGGAGGGGATAGTAGTGTAAAAAGAAAAGGGTAGACATGGCTATCTGGCATCCCCAAAAGTCATGCATACTTTATTTTATGCCAACTTTATAGTGGAATGTTACACGATCTACAGTTTTCCTCGATAAATTGTTTATCTAACAATAAATATTTTTTCAATTCGAATTAGTAGTTCCTGAGATTAGCGCATTCAAACAAACAAATTTTTCAGCTTTATAATTTTTTTATGGAAAGGAAGACAAACGAGCAGACGGTTCACCTGATGATAAGCGATCCCGTTGCCAATAAACGAACGCAACATCCGAGAGTTGTGAGTGAGTTGTCAACCTGAGAGATTGGATGTAATAGGTTTATTGGATAGGATGGGGTCGGAGTTAAGGATTTGGAGAAGGTAGGAATAGGAAAAGAAAAGGGTAGACATGTCCATCCGGCAGCCCTAAAAGTCATGCATACTTTATTTTATGCCGACTTTATAAAGACCGGGCGAGCACGGCCGTAGAAATGCAGCAAAAGCTGCGAAAATTTGTTATGCTCTACCACCTAAAAAGGTGCAAGCTCGCTGCTTTATAAGCTAAATATGGATTTACTGCTCAATTTTCTCTTATATTTTTTTTATTTCACTTTAACGTTTCCTGTAAAACTTACAGCCCCGTTGACCGAAATATATGCACTCGATTTTTATTATAAAATTAGCTAGCCACCAAATACCACCACGGTTACCAGAACTGACTGACTAAAATGGTAGGTTAAATGGGATTGGTAGGCTATTATTAGCAGATATTTATTGAGTCAAGCTTTTTACGGAAATATTTTGGAATACATAAATTATATTTTTTTTCTATATTATCTTTTATTATTATATTAGCTCCTAAATTCAATAAATAAATAATCAAAGTAATGAACTACAAGACAACATTGTTAAAATTATCTATAGTTAAAAAAAAACTATGCCCTTATTTAATTTAAAATAAACATTTATTTGTACATGAGACATTACACAATGAATTCGTTTATTACACTTGCCACTTAAAATAACATTTATATTTAAATTAAGAACATTTTACACTAGGTCGGCGAATCTGTATCACGAACATTTCGTGGGAAGGCTGACAAATGAGAAACAGATGAAAGCAGATTTAGAAACATAAGAATTGTAATGTACAAAGACCTGCAGGGGTACCTTTGAACATTTCAAAAGTTTGTGGGCAAAGATAATAACAGTTTGCTTAGGTCAGCAACTTGTCTGTTTGCATGGCAGGATGCCATAATAAAACATATGTTACATTTGGCAAATTCACTGTAATCTTCACGGATGTGTATCGTTACAATCGAAATGTTTGCATCTACATGCGAATTTAATATGACATTCAGTTTAATATGCTCACTTGCTGTATGCTTTTTTGCTTGTTTTGTTATATGAATTCCACATACGGACTTTGTTCAAGCAATAACTATGTTCTTAATGTTTTGATGTGTGCACATTTGACCGATTCCTTTGCTGTGCTCACTCGACTTAATATTTCTCTAAAATTAGAAAAATATATCATAAGATATTATAATAAGCGATTTGGTTCTTACAGGTAATATTGTTTTTTGTTTGTACTAGTGTACATTTTATACATGGTTCCAATATCTTCCATATATTGATAGAAAAATTATAGTTGATTGCTTAGATTTGTACTATCAGGAATTTGTCCTTCATGTCCAGTGGTTGATTTTATTTAGAGGAGTCGAAAAATGAAATAATTTGATATGAACCAGCAAATGGACGATGATAAAAATTTATTATTTGATTATAAAAAAGCTATTTATGTGGATTATATTTTAAAATATTGCTCGTGAATATACAGAGAATTTCTTTGTATAATACTTAAAGTGTGATTTACAGTTTACTAAAATCTCCATTTAAATATTTTATTTGATCCGCGAATGGAATATGACGTTTGTACAGATCTGATCTATAATCATAAAAATTATAACATGTAATTTCCCTCATATTATTGTATAATTTTTAAAAAGATATAGTCTGGATAGAAATGAGAAACTGGCCTGGCCAAATTTTACTACCCGATATTTCTTAAAACTGTTTTTATGGTGAAAACTAAACCACGGGAATGTATTTAATTTAAAAATGTCTTATATTCGCGTAAGTCTCAGAAACAAAACACGGGAACGTAGTCTGGGCTAACTTTTATGAGAACTTTTCACAATTAAGCTAGAATAAGAACTATTCCACCCACATTATTAAGATAAAACAACCGCTCTTGGGAGAACTTAGAGATAAGATGTTTGAATACTATTTCGTTTCTAAGATATCTTATAAAGTTAAAAATCGGGACAGACGTTCGAATATTTTATCTGAAATATGTTTTATTATACTTGTAAGCATTACTATTATTTCGATTTATATAGTGAGATAAACTTCTTCCTACGATTTCGATAGTAACTTTAGGTTGTATCTGTTTAATTTACTTCAAATTATTATGTTCTGTTTTAAATATATGAATATCTAGAGGCGATTTGATACGTTATGTCACAAATGTATTACTGAGAAAAGGCTTGCTTATTACAATGTTCGTAGTCACTATGAAAGCATACAATCATATTCCGCTTTACAGACTTAAATTGGCAAAATATCTGCAAATACCACGTCCAGCATTAACGAAGCAATGGACCATATCGTTGGCGCTGAAACTGCAATTTGAATTCAGATAGCTCGAATATTCTGAAATAAAAGCGAATGCCAGAATTAAAGTACCAAGATCAGAGAATGCAACTGTATTTGCGTAGATGAAAATAATTAAAAAATATTAATGTTTTTTTGTTCATTCATATAAAATTTAAACGACATCGCATATCTAATCAAATAATGAAGTACACAAGACTATTGAAACTGATTAATACAGCCAATCGGTAAATCTTCGATCAGGTAATTTAGGTCGAGAAAAGGAATTATCATTTTCATCGGGTACGTCAATGTCAGAAGGAAACTATTATGGTCGAGGTTGGTCAGAAGGAAACTATTATGGTCGAACTGCGGACGCGGACCATTGTACTTTTGTTTGACAAAGCTTCGGCAGATTGATGGCTATGGGATTCAAAGCGAATGTAGTATTAAATTGTTATTTCCCGATCGATGTTTATTCGAGGATTGTTTCGGTTTGTTCGTGCACAAAAGATATGCTTTATGTTTTGTGAATTTCTAGTGTTTTCATTTGTATGATTTTTTTCAATTTAGAAAAATGGTAAGGGAAGATATTTAATACATATTTTTAGCCCATGAACTTCCTTTTATTTCACTTTACTGTTTATTTTCTTTGTAAACTAAAATTATATAAAGATTCCCCTTGTTGTACAAAACAACAAATATTTAAAATAAGTGAAGTGAAGAATGGAGTTTTGGAATATGTCTAAGGTAACATAAGAGATAAAAATTAATATGGCGTATAAGATTTTCGGTGAGGATGCTATAGGGTTTAAAAAAAATTGTAGTTTCTCAATTCGGATATTTCTGTTTTTTTTTCTCCGTTAATTATGGACCGATTTTAAAAATATTTTTTTTATCTGAAAGGTTGTATATCTTTTCAAAATGGTGTCATATAATTTTCGGAAAAATCATTTTGTTTTTAAATCAAAGTAATATGAAAATATGTCTCATAAATATAATTTAAAAGGGTTTGAATTAGGTCTTTTATAATTTTCTGTAAAAAAACTTGAAAATTTTCTACACTTTTTTTCTAATTTCTTCTTGTGTGTTTTTCTCTTTATGTGTGCACGTTGGGCAAGTTATTTAATCGGACAACTGTCTTAATCGTGCCAGTCTCGGAGGCTTCTTCGTCTGTATATACTTTTAAATTTAATTGACAACGTGTACGGAAAATTTCGTGATTCGATTAAAAAATTAACATTTAAAGGCTTTACAAACAGAAACATTCACTGTCATTCGCTTTTTTGTAAGGATTTGGATTATACAGTAAGAATTTTTGATTAATAATGTTATTGAAACTAGAAGAGCACAAGTAGCGCAGAATATATTTATGTATTTTATGGTAAAGACTTCTTTCGAGTGACATAAATTTCGAAAAAAAAATCGGTAATAAAATGCAAATAATAGGGTATAAATTAAACCTATTCCTAACGAGTACGTAGTTTTTTCTTTTTTATCCCTCATGTATTACACCTGTAACATGCTAACCTTTTTCAGTGTTCGATGCCTCAGCAAAATCGCCGCAAGGGCTTCTGTTCGGTTCTTCGTATCATCTCGGCAATTTTGACGAGTGCGTGGGCATCGACGAGCCTGGTGTTACTGAAGCCGCTGTCGAAGGCGAATACTGCCTAGCTACGATCAAATGGAGGCGTGGAGAGGAAATGAAGAAGGTTTGCAGAGCTTCATTAAACTTTGTTTATACGTTATAACGAACATTTGGGCTATAGCTATGCCCGTTATTTTATTTAAAAAATATGATGACAATTGAATTCGGAGTATATCGTAATCACCCTGTATATAGTACTTTGAGCTATCAAATTTATTTTCGTTGGTTTTATTTTGAGTTTAATTTATTGCATTTTATTTTAATGTTCTAATAGTATAATAGTTTTTACGGAATTGACGATTATTTAAGCATTTGCAAAACTTTCGGAACCATTAGCGGTTGTATTTGTAAAGGTAGTTAAAATAAACCCGATTGAACGTTCAACTTCAGTTAAGACAAACTAAAAAGCTCGTTAGTTTGCTGGAACGTTATTAATATAAACGCTGTAATTTAGGATATGTTTGTTTATACATTAGTTTTTAGTTATCTTTTAAGCACGGGGTTTTACGAACACAATTAAATAGAATCACATTCATGCATTACGTTGTAATTTGTATAGGATTAATTACAATTTTTATTAAGAAGTAAGAGCTGTTTACAGATATAATATAAGTTTTTTTGATTGGTTTCGTTATAACCATATTAAAGAGTAAAGCAAAAACTTTTGTAGTCCTTTACGAAGAGTTAGCTGACGGAGCAGCATGAAACTAATAGTTAAAATAATTAGTTAAAACTTTTACAGATAAGGAGTGTAGTTGTTAAAAATAATATGCATTAGAACTATATTTACGCACACTATCATGCTGTTTTTGTTTATCATATTGATTTTAGACATCCAATATGTCAAGCTGTTTCTTATAAGAATATTATGCAAATTGACAAGTGTGATTTTAAATACATTATGAGGTTTATTCATCGGAGTTTACAATATTAAAAAATGTTCGAACCAAACGAGCAAGCGGCTCACCTGATGGTAAGTGGTTACCGCCGCTCATGGACTCACACAACACCAGAAGAGTTGTAAGAGCATTGCTGTTCTTTGAGATAGGAATAGGGTCTCTTCTTGAGTTCTCCTCCTAAGTCGTATCGGTCCGGAAATACCGCTGGCGACAGTTGATTCCACAAATGCGTCGTGCGTGGCAGATAATTACGGCGGAATCTCACAGTAGTGGACTGACACACATCAAGATGGTAGCGGTGGCACTTGTTGGTATGTTGCGTTGTACTCAGCAGCAGGTATTATTCCGAAAGACCACTTTTTTCTTTTTTAAAAAATGCTGCCCTTAATACAAGATCAAAGTATTGTGTTACAAGGGCGTTTTACAAACATAAATCGCATAAAAACAAACGTCCAGATTCAAAATAACTATTTGTAGGTCGTATATTTGTTCGAACCCACGACCTGCGACGCCGCAGCCAATGTTTTAGCAACTGCGTGCACCGGTCATGTACCATAACCAAATAACTTAAGCCTTAAGCCTAATAGTAAGATGTGTAGGGACTTATGTAAAAATTTAGTCTTATATTTATTAAGTTGGAAGTTGGTCTTAAAAGGAATACCTTTTAGGTACGATTTGGACGTGGTGAGTCCCTACGATGGGCTGTGTGCGTACCCAGTTCCTGCACCGCGAAAGCAGTAGCTGGATTTGTAAGTGATGTCCTGATACACACCGTTGGGAATGGAACAGCGGTGATAGTCACCGAGCGTGATTGCTACACGCGTCGACCTGTCACGGTAAACAGCCTCGATATTGGTTACACGTGAGTATTTTGTTTGGTTTGTGCTCATCATATACATGATTTAAATTTTTAATAGTTTACAAATTTTGATCATGACATATACTGTTTTCTCTTCGTTGTAAATTAAAATATTTATTTCCATGATTAAAAAAAATAAGCTGAATGAGCCTTAAGCATTAGATGTAAATTTCGTCTTTAACCATGTCTTAATTAAATCATGAAGATCGTGTCCCTATTAAACAATATGCAATATAGTTATAACTTCTAAACAGTTTTCGTTTAATTTTTAACAATTAGTAATTTCACAAAAGTGTATTGTTATTTTTAGGTCGTTCATGCTTGGTATTATTGTGGTTCTTATATTGTGCACACTATATGAAGTTTATGCGGTGTCAAGCGGCAGGACTAAAACTGCGGTCGCACATGAGCTCGTCGTATCGTTCTCCCTGATAAATAATTTAAAGAAAATATTCTCTACAAAGCAGAACAACGGTCTCGGTTTAGAATGTATTTCCGGCATTAAATCTATTGCGATGGTCTTTATTGTCGCCGGCCATGCTTGCCTCTTTATTGGCAGTGGACCGGTGATGGATGCAGAGGCTTGGGATCGGGTGAGTGCATTATTTCTACAAAGAATTTGTAATTCTACTTTCTTGTATTTATGTAAGCAGTTTTCATTGTGCAGAACATAGGGAGAATTTTCTTTTTAGTAGCCTTGTAAAAGCTGGATTAAACAAGATCAATATTATAACAAGGTATAATAAACTCGAAAGGTAATTTAAGTATGACAAATTTGTTGACTTTGAATTGCGTTGCATAATATATAATAAATATTGGCCAAGCAAATATAAATTATCCATAATTTACATTGCAGTTTATTAAACATGTTACTGGTCATTTTCATTAAACAACACCAAGTGAAGCGCTTAAAATGATGTATTTTGAGAAATTGCTTACGCTTAAAGTAAAACGATTGCCAATTAATGTAAATGGCGATTCGTAAAGACAAATTACAATACCATAAAAAGATCTGAGTTACGTGTAAAGTTCGAAGGTTAAAAGTAATAATTTTTAAAATGACATTAACCTTTTTTTGAGGTTCTCCTTGAAATTCAACATCGCTAAAAACCATTTACAAAAGTCACGAGCACGAATAGCTTATGATAATTTAGGGAATAAAATTATATTATGTTTTATTCCGATATTATTATTTTTGTGCAATGGTACTGCATACTGCATTACAATAAGCACAAAAAAGTGCTTTGACATTTTTTGAAATTTATTAATACTTGGAAATATCTGATTTATTTTTGATTTAACTCGCAAATCCTAGAGCCAAAAAATATTAAACAGGTAAACTAGGGCCAAATGCTTTAGTTAACCCGTTTAATTTTTTTTTGAACTTCTTTATTTTAATGATGCAGCAAGTTTCGACGCAATTTCAAGTATCATTATCGTCACCGTGATATTAAAAAGTGATGTTAAATTTTTAAAACTATTTTTATGAAAATTGAGTTAATGGAGGTAAAAAGCATGAAAAAGCTAAGATTTTTTATCAAATATGCAGTAAAATATATTAAATTAATATAAGAAGTTATGCCATTTTCACGAAACGACATAAGCATCCAATATATCAAGCGATATTTCTTGTGTATTTTACGAATTGATAAGCACACTAAGATTTTATTTTCATTTAAAACATAGATGTATGTAACGATTATACTAATATTTCAGTTGATCCGGAATCCGGCGAATGCGTTTATGTTGAGTAACACTCTTCTAGTAGACACATTTCTTATGCTCAGCGCTTTTCTATTTTGTCGGCTTTTATTGATCGAGTTCGATAAACGTCGCGGTAAACTAAACGTTATACCGATTTTGGTGTTTCGGTATATAAGGTAATTCGAATAATTTTCTTGCAATTATTAATTATCATCTGTGTTAGTAAATTATTCGTATATGATTTAGTTTCTAACTGTAATTTCTTTATATATTACTTCTAGAATAACGCCCGCGTATGCAGTTGTCATTTTATTCTATATGACTTGGCTACCCAAAATGGGGGAAGGGCCACTTTGGGAGAGTAGGATGCAGGTGGAACAAGAACGTTGTATTGCTACGTGGTGGGCGAATTTATTGTATATAAATAACTATATTAAGACAGATCATTTGGTAAGAAAATATTTATTTACCTAACGCGACGTTTCTACCCTAACGTGAGATTTCACGATTCAAAGCTATATTCGGTTAGGAACAATATATTTTATTTGTTTATTAAAAAATACCAATTTGTTTCAGTGCATGTTTCAATCATGGTACCTAGCAGTAGATACACAGCTCTTTTTCGTTGCTCCAATTTTTATTTATAGTTTGTGGAGATGGAGAAGATTTGGATGTGTCTTATTGGCACTTGCCACATTCGTATCTCTCGCTGTGCCATCAGTCATCACGTATAGGAAACATTTGGACCCAACTCTACTGTTTTATGCTAAGTAAGGCAGACTTTGAATTTCTTTAAATATTTTAGATTTGAAATAATTTATTAACTATGAACCTTATAAACTTATAAATTTATCTTGGTCAAATTGAATAATGCTTAACTATATATTTTTAGGGAATTCACGGATTTTGTCACTAATTTTTACTTCAGAGAAGTTTACATTAAGACGCATATGAAGATGACACCGTATTTTATGGGTTTACTAACTGGATATATTTTACACAGAATACAATCTGAAAGGTAAGTAAATAAATATTACATTTTATACATTGTTTTTCTTTATATAATTTTAAATTCCAGTAAAAAATTAATAAAAATAAATTCAAAGATTTTTGAGCATGAGAAATATTCCAAGATTATGTACAAGATTTGTTCTTTTTTTATATTTAAGACAAAATAAGCTTGATATTTTATGAATGAACTCAAGCTAATCTAAACGACCTTCCTTCCTTGGGTACCACACTAAGCCGGATAAAGTAGGATCGGTGTAAGGGGTTTCTGAATTTCGGCTTTTATCCCATTTATTAATTTTTGTCCATACTCCATACGGTCTCACCTCCTTGTTTTATATATTTCTTCTTACTGGCAAACTAATAAGCAGTCCTCAGATGAATACTGTTGTTAGTTGTCAGTTGTCAAGTGAGCATACGTTTTGCTACTTTTTATATCTAAAATATTTACGTGAATAAAAAAAATACCATGATTGGCTTATAACAGTCATCTGTCTACTCGCTTTCAGCTACAAATTGTCTCGACTGATAAAAATATTCGCCTGGACCATTAGTATTATATTGGGTACTGTAGCTGTTTTCTCCGTCAGTCTATTCTATCAGGAATGGTATCGGTATAGCATAATTGAAGCAGCGGCTTATGTTTCCCTGCACAAGCTGGCCTGGAGCATAGCAAACGGCTGGCTTATTATAGCTTGTGCTACTGGCAATGGAGGTATGTATAAATTTTAGTGTCTCTTAACGGCTTTCGATTTTGTGTTCAAAAACAAAAGGATAATGTCGTATATACTACTATGATGTAAAAATATGTAAATGAAATAAACGTTCAAATGAATAATATCCGCCTCCACCGTTTGAATCTCGTGGGGAAACAATAATTTGTGTTGTTGTTTCTTGGTTGAATTAGGTCAATGGGCTGATCACCAGAAATGCCTGAAAAAAAATGATCCATGCGTGCATGTTAAAAGTCGGTCCTGTGCCGAATCTCTCTCCGGTCGTGTCGCATATCCGTTCCATTTGACTTTTGAGAGTTAAGTGCACTTGTGTCTGCACGTACACTTGTGTACTATAATATTTCTTGCGCAGTTGGTTGATCTCTGAGTAAATTGGGAACCGTAACCGAAATTCAATCAGAATGACAATGGGTGAAAATATTATATTAATCTTAAAACTTGGAAGCTAATTATAATTCTGCAAGTATTACAATTCTGTAATCATTTTGTCTCAGAACAATTACGCGTACGTGTAGCATACAAAAATAAAAACAGTCCAGTGCGAAATAATATCTAATAAGTATACACGGGATGGACAATTTTCGGTCTCATTTATGTATATGATGCATTTATGGTTAAATGACTTTATACTACGAACAAATGATATTTATTTAGCAACAGAAAAACAATTAACACATTACACAGTAACAAATACAATTCATAAAAGTGCTTCTAAAAGACAGGTTTAAGTAAATGCTTTAGAGTCAAACACTTAAAAGAGAAATTGGAGGGAAAATTTGTTTATTTAACAGACTTTTAGAGTTAATTTTAAAAAATCCTTTTTTAGGTATTTTTAATAAAATATTGACGTGGAAAGCATTTGTACCAATATCAAGGTTAACATTCTGTGCCTACCTCGTGAACGGTATTGTTGAACTGTATTACGTCGGCCAATTAAGACATCCTCTCCATGTCACATTCTTCACTATGGTATGTATTTGAAGCTATTTTTGGAAATAACCATTTAATATACTATAACTATACGAGCCGTGGTAGCTCAGTGTCCGGGCCCTCGATTTCAATTCTGTTTACTCGTGGCGAACCTGACTTCAATCCTCAATGCCGGCACCAATGAAATTGTTAATTTTAAGTGCTGATTTACCACGTGTTATGCGGTAAAGGAACATCGTGAGGAAACCTGTATCTCTAAGAAATAATATGTCAGCGATATGTCAAGTCCCCCAATCCGCACGCTGGCCGCGTGGTGGACTATGCTCTATACTTTCTATCGAGAAGAGGCCTTTGCCCAGCAGTAGGACAATTTAAAAATAGGCTGTTACTTTTTTATATTTCACATATCTAACTTTCCCTATTTATAACATGTGCCTAACAAAATAATCTACATTTATTTAGTACCAGTGAGTTAGTGTAGCCATAGTGTGTTAGTTACCTTTTATACTTACATTTTTCATTTAAATTCATGTAGATAAACATGATTTTTATGCTTTTCAGGTGGCCAATAGTGTTGCGCACATAATATTGACGTTCGTCCTCGCCATAATATTGTGCGTGATATTTGAATCGCCGATACATGGCATCGAAAAAATTCTACTAAGGATATTCGGTAATAATTTTAAAATGCTAATTATTCCTTCCACAGGCCTTTTTGACTTACTGAAAGTCAACAAGGTATACAATTTAAAAAAAAAAAAGTAATTTCGCAAATATTGTATCGCAGTTGCAACGACGATTGCCGTACGTGTAATGTATTTTAAATGATTTTTTTATAACAACCGATATGACTCGGTCAAGGATATAGCGGTGTCCTATAACTGGCACAAAAGAACTTTTTAAGTGTCCTTTAAATAATTTTAAATATTTTATTATGAGTTATTAAGATAGCAAATAAAGTGTTAAAAATTAAACGTAAGGCAACATTATGATTTATCATTATTTTTAAAAGAGCTATATGATATATATTATTTAATTAAACAAAAGCGTTAAAAGTATTTAGTTGCATACTAACATAATAAGGGCTTCATGAAAAATTGTTCTATTGAAAAGTTTATTTGAAACTATCTTCGTTGGATCTGTGGTGAAGTTTCAATAAAATTATTTTTATATTTTAAATAAATAAAAATAAAATCTTGTTGTAAAAAACAATTATTTTCTCATTACAGCTCGACCGGTTTTGAGTGACAATGCGCGGAGGGATCTTTCAGGCGAATCGTCTAGAAACACTAGTCAGTCAAAATTAGAAACGTAAAGATACCTATATACCAAAAGTTAGATTATCTTTGTGATAATGAACATATTTATCTTATTAAATATGTACTTTGCACAGAATTATTGTGTCGATATTGGTAATGATTCGTAGCATAAACAAACATTTAATTGTTCTAAGCTGTAAAGTAACAAGTGAGTGTAGTAAAAATAATGTTGGTAAAGTTTGTTTCAATGTAAAGATTACATATAATTAAATACAATTACAAGTCACTTTTACATAAAAAATCTACCATAATGTAGCGAAAATGTTTGATACAAGCTGCTGTATTATAATACCTTATGACATTGCTTTTCTAACTTACTAATATTTTGAGTGACTTTTTATTGAAATGAGCCATAGCTTAACTTTTCACTGAAATAATAAATATGATTTTTTTTAATTATACATTCCATGCAGAAAAAAATGTATGTCTATTCTCGGCGTGACGACTCACGGAAATATATCTGCTGTGAAAAAAATAACGCAAAACCAATATGTTATTACAAACTTTTATTAAGTCTTACCTGTCCCGCATCTGTGCCTGTGCATTCGGATTTGAAGAAGTCTTGGGTCAGATTCATACAATTCCCGGTTTCCAATTGAGCTGAAATTTTGTAAGCATAATGTATATCGCGTTACAATGCAATATTATGATGACATGGACCTGATCTGATGCTGGAACTGTAAAGAGGCCAAAGGAACTATATAATAAAATAACGCATATCCATCGAGTTTGGGCACATGTAAGTGGTCTTGAAGACACGCCTATAAAAGCTTGGTTGAAAAAAAAATATTTGAATTTATTTATGCATGTTGCACTATGCTCAATACTTTGAAATGTCGGAAAAGTAGATAACTTTAAAAAAATGTTTGTGATATATGTGTTTGGCATATTCATTTTGGTTTAAATGTGTACGCCTATAATAGTTGAAGCATTTTCATTTGTAAATATTCACATATTTTCATTGTTTTATGTATAATAGTCAAGTTTGGAGTGATTGGCGGTTTAGGTATTAGATTAGTGGTTTAAATAAGATTAAAGTTTTTTTTTAAATTTTATTTTTAATAATTTCGTTTTTTGCAACAACAACTTTTTATTGGTTTTGTTTTAAAAATCAAACTATGGATGTTTCGGTGTAAGGGTACGTTGTTTGATCGAAAGCCATATTTTTTAAACGTGGCTTATGTTAAACCCGTTAAACTTTTTTAATAACTGAATCATAATTTTTTATGACAATTTTTTACACGTTTAATGTTTTTGATTAGATTAGTTTTGAATATTAAAAACATCTTTTGGCACCTCCAAAAGATGTTTTTGGAGGTGCCAAAAGATGAAAAGAGAGAAGTGTGGTGAGAGGTGTTGATGGAATTTAAACTTTTAGCTTTTTACTACTGATTATGTTAACTAAGAGTTGTTATAGTATTTTTTGTGCTCTTACCAAGATTTCCGAAGGTTTTTTAAGACTGTATAAGTTTGATTATGATCTTGTGCGTCATAATAGAAAATCAGACCAAAATAAAAATTTGAATACTATTTTAAAAAATCTTGAAACGATTGCTTTTGATAAGTATCTAGAGGTTGACATTGTTATTGTTAAAACTGTATGGTATGCTAATCAAATTGTATGCTTAAAATAAACATAAAATATAGTATGATGTAATGTCTCCCCAATGAATCAAAATCTAAATCTAGGAGGATATGTGATTATTTGATGTTATGAATGGTTAAGTGATGGTTAAAAATAACGATACAGATAATTTTAAATTACACAACTTTACGGATTTTATCGCGATAAAATCCGTAAAGTTGTTTAATTTAAAATGTCAAATATTCGCGTAAGTCTTAGAAATGATACAGATAATATTTATAATTTTATATTAAATTGTTTGATAAATAAATATGTAATTTGAAAAATGTCGTTTTGTATTTTTGTAGAAACCATTACATACCTTGCAGGTTATACGTAAAACATATAAGATATATAAAAGGAAATAACATTTTATTTTGTATTAATTCCAAAAATATCATTCATTTACATTCAACAAATATAAAATTTTAGCTACTGACAAAATAAAATATTATCCCTCTAAAGACTGCAATTCATTTTACATAATATCCGTGGCATACGTATATGCATAGATATTAAAATGCATGCATATATTCATTCTACATATGAGAGAACATATTGACATTCCCAAATGCATAAAATATATACATAAAATTGATATGCACAAAAACCATTGCTTTTCTAGGTAGTTGGGTAAAAAGATATCAAAGCACTCCAAACGGATTTGGTTTGCTTATCAACTCGTATTTAAAAATAGCGTTTACTGGTTTTTATTATTTTGTCATATAATTTAGTATAATATTTTAAGCAAATAAGATTGCATTTACGGAATAAAAAAGTTTACTTATCTAGGTAATTAATAATAATTTTTCTAGGTATTTTTATAATAATTATTATCGAAAATATTAGCATACATAAACAGAATACACTTGCACCACGCACACCACTTTACTTACGCGATCATGTACAAAATTAAGTGATATATAAGTCAATTTTCAGTAAAAAATAATACGTTAAAAACTGATAGCATTAGAGAAACGATGAAATCTCTTCACATAAATAAATGAAACTTCATTCTCATTCAGTTCGAATAGAAAGTATTTTTGTGAATGACGTTTTCGAAGATAAATTTCACTGTGGAAAACTTACTCTAGCGTATTCTAGCATTCTTCTCGCTGCCTCTGTAGAATTGAGATGTCGGAAGATAGGTTTTATAGAAATATAATTTTTCAGTAATTAAATTTTATCAAAAAAAAAACATATAAACAATCTATTTAAACAATTACATTGGATTTATTACTGAAAAAAATAATACCATTTTCACATGGTTATCCGAAATAGGTGTTTAATTTTTTTTTATAAATAAACTAATTTTCTTTCCAATGTTTATTGTAAGTTATAAAAGCTTTTAACTTTAATATGATCCTGTAAATGTTAAGTGTAATTAAAAACTGTAATCTTTCTGATGACAGTTTGTAAGATTATAGTTTATGTTAGTTCTTAAACTTTATTTTTAATTAAAATTAATTTTGTTAATCCTTATAATTAATAGTAAGTCATTTTAAAAAATTGTATTAAAATTAAAGCAACGCTGAGGCAAACACAGTTAATAAGATTCAAACATAGTAAGCATAAAAAACGAATGCTAATTAGCTTTACATTTTATTCAATTTATTTTGCAAAAAATGACTTTGTTCACTTCTGTAGTAGTTAATATAATAAGTCTAGTCTCCAAATAGACATGTTTGAACTTGATGCTATTTGGTACAGTTTGTCATTTAAAAATGGGCATTGTCCTCTCTGTATGTATGAAGATTCGTTCGTTAGAATATTTGGTGCTGTATTTTTAGAGATGGTTATATGTGAGAAAATATTGAAAAATATTATGAACTTAATCTATCTGTGTACAGAGAGCGTCTGAGATAAGTAACTCCCCTTTTAGTAATGCATTAAAAGTGACAGGTTGGTGTAATGGTTTAGTTACCCCTATGTGGTGATGGGGGGTTTCCATGGACCGGAACTCTAAGAAGGACGAAGTAATGTAAGAAAAATAAGTATATTACGTATTAATAGGCATTTATTTCTAGGTTTTTTTTACAACAAAATATTTACATAGCGATAGAACTAACCTAACTACAGTAATCAAATAATCCTACTCTCCGTGTAGTGCATTTCCAAATTGGACTAGAGCGAAGAAGATATTTGAATTTGGGAACAAAGACACAGTGTCTAAGAATAGTAAGTGCTATATAAGGATTTAGAAAAAGAAACTATTTCTGAACATGATTTAAAAAGACTGCATGGAAGGCCGTAGTCAATGTCTGCGATGTGGTAATGTTTCAAAAAAAGCCTCTGAGCGTAATAGAATTTTTGTTTGTAAAAGGCCCTTGTAACACAAGAAATAGATCTTACAATAAGGGCAGAGTTATTATAAAAAAAAAAGAAAACATACCCTGACATACAAGTGCTTGCAAT
Source organism: Graphium colonna (assembly GCA_025505425.1). NCBI lineage: Eukaryota > Metazoa > Arthropoda > Insecta > Lepidoptera > Papilionidae > Graphium > Graphium colonna. The sequence continues at coordinate 5,189 of JAOCPS010295106.1, read as the reverse complement.
GGCAGATATCTACAAGGTAAGGTAAGAAAAAAAATTGAATTATATATTGCGATCTTTTTTGGGTGAAGCAAAATCACGTAAGTCATGTACCAACAGAATTAACAATGTCGTTAGATTCGGTATTATAAATTCAATTTAGATCGTTTCGGTATGGTCTCAGACATTTTTATGATTCGAAAGGAAAAACTGAGAAAACAAGTGTAGAATTGGCTATTTGGCAACTTCAAACGCTGCCGGCTTTGACTGGAACGGCACTACCTCTCTGTTCGAACGGCCTAATAAGTGCATTAAGAGCTGTATGGAATATGCTGTGCTCTATAACTTGTGAAGTTTTGCTTTATTCTTTTAAGTATTTATGGTAACGCGAGCTTTTAACATTTACATATGAGTAAATGGGTATTATGAGTAAGCTTTTAACGTGTTTATATATGCAAAAAAAACTGATATTAATAATAATTTTAAAATAAAAATTCATTGATTTTTAAACTGATAGTATAAGTGAAAACGACTAGAAATTAATTACAATAAATACATTTTCATAGTCCTTTACTTCGAAAGGATTTTTGGGGAAAGACATTTAATGAAATAAAATTTATTGTAGTCCCGCCTTGTCATAGCGGAGGGCTTAGTAGCCGCCTAGTGGTGCAACCCGCGGGGAAGGTGAAAGTCCCTAAGAGGAACCCATGGTCGACCGGGGAGGAACGGTTGGCCGAGAGGGCTGTTCGAGGTGGATCCGTGGAGTCCACCTTGGATGCGTGCTGGAGGAGTTACGTGGTTAGGTAGATGGTGGATGCGAAATCCGACATAACCCGTTTCGCCCTTACGAGATGGGTATGCGTTTTCTGCATTTATTCCAGGTAAAAATAATAATAAAAAAATGACTTACTCTAGCTCATTCATTCTTCTAGTTGTCTCCGTAGAAATGTCAAACAACACATTTTTTTAAACAATTACACCGGATTGACTCGTTTACAAAAGAATATTTTTTTATCCCAATTCTAAAAGGGGAATATTAGAATTTAGTAAAAGTATTTTATCGGTACCTGTATATTGTTATATCTGCGTGTATCATGTTTTTAAGGTTTAACATTAAGTTTCTAATAGCTAAACAGATGTTTGATGATTTGAACACTTTTCCAATAAAATTTCGTAAACTTAGCGTTTATATAGGTTTCTAAGGTTTATTGTTACTTATAGGTAAAGAATAACAATATTTTTACAGCTTCTGCTGCACTTCTTCGGCCAAGCTCCGTGTACGGTGGTACTTCCCCGTAGCACCGTTTTTACAAAGTGGGTATAAAATAAAGTATCGATGACTTTTGGGGATGTCGGATGGCCATGTCTACCCTTTTCTTTTCCCATTACTTTCCCCTAATCCTTAATCCCGAGCCATCCTATCGAATAAACCTATTCTATCCAATCCCAGGTTGTCAGCACACGCGACTCTCCGGATTTTGCGTGTGTCTATGGGCGACGGGATCGCTTACCATCACATGAACTGTCTGCTTAATTGTCTTCTTTTCCATAAAAAAATACTTATTAAGGCATTCATAGTTTTATTTACAGATAAATAAAAAAGTTAGTTAAAAGTAGTAATAAATAACGATTCAACAGCCAAAAGCCTCTCAGTGGTATTGCATTTTGTTCAACATATTTATCAACGTACTGAAGATTCAGCTGATAATGCATTTTTAAATTAAATTAAAATTTTTGTCTTATTATAAGTACAAATAGTTTGTACAAGTAATCATTATATTTAATTTTAATATTAATTTAATTCTTATTGTAATAGATTTAACATTTGCTCTCAGTAATAAAAAAAATATATTACATTACTACATTTTTGAACACATACATTACTGATACGAAATTTTAAATTGTTCAAGTAAAAAGTGGACTAAAGTTATGTCAAAGTATTCACAAGATGCCATTTAAACTTTTGTAACAACTTTTAGGGGTATTTATAAGTAAACTATAAAAATTTCATAACATTAAATTTCTTCTATGCTATCGAACTTGCGATTAAATGGTGTGTCTCTTCCGCATACAAAATTGATTAATCCTGAAGAAGATGCGACGAAACGACGAAGGAAACTTTGCGTCATTTACATAAGTTGCTCGTGAACATTGAAATTATTTTAATATCTAGATAATAAACAACCATTATCTATATATTAAAATAATTTATGAAATCTTAAACGAGTTCGTCAGGCCGTTCTATCTAACCTATTTGCTCTTTTCTTAATTGGAAGGTATTAGTGCCTAGATTTGTCATCAAGCATTGGAAGTCATTCACATTTTACTCTTCTCAAGATATACACATATTCGTTTCCATAGTTTTTTTCTCTGTATCTCTGGTTCTAATTGAGGTTAGGCAGTGGTTGGCAAACCGTGGCTCGTGAGCCGCATGCAGCTCTATGATTCTTTAGCTGCGGCTCTTCGACAAAATGTCAAATGCAGTCACATATTAGCATTTTTAACAAGTCGTGTAAGAGACCTTAATTATTTTTTTGTAATAAATATTTTAAAAATGCATCATATCTTTAAAAAATTTAAAATCTTGATGAATAATCTTCTCTTTTTTTATTTAAGTAATATTTCTATACGGATAGATGTATCGTTTATCTTAGTTATCTTTTTTAACCGACTGTGTTTGACTGATATCTCATCTAATGATAGTTATTTTTGTAGTAAAAGGTTAGATTTTGTTTTGGTATTTATAAATTAGCTATAATATAAGGTTTTATTTACACTATACTATTACTACCTGTTGCTTTTCCCATACCTTTTCCTCTTCTTATCTATCTGCTTTGTTTTTAAATTAAACAACTTTACGGATTTTATCGCGGTTTATTTTTAAATTTTATCACCCGACGTTTCGAACCCTTTACAGCATTCATGGTCAGTCCTACCCGTGACCAAAAAATGTCTAATATTCGCGTAAGTCTCAAAACCAAATATCTGCTTTGTTTTATTTTTTTTATTTGTCAACGTACATGCAACTTTTCAGTTGTCGTATGTATCCATGACCAACGGAGTCGCTTAACATCAGGTAAACTATCTGCTTGTTAAGCATCATTTCCTTTTTATTTCATTGAAATCATTAGTGTAATATTTATGTCAGAAACAAAATTTTATCTTCTTATACCTAAACTTATTTATGTGTCTGTCATGGGAGACTTAACTTCGTAAGAGCAAGAAACGACTTTAAGTAACTTTAGCTTGTATGACATTTTTAAACGAACTTAAGACGGCTGCATGGTAGAAAGTTTTCCAAAATAAATATTTCTTTTAGAATAAAAATACAGCTTTAGTTGGCCTGTTTGGGTATTTACACAACCAATAAACTAAATTACAAAAATTAAAATGAATACATTGCACTTGAAAACCATTATTCATACTTTATTTTAAGGCGATTCTGTAAATGATATAGTATAAGGCTTTTGAATGGATTGCATAAGCAATATGACACACAGATGCTACTAGTTGTTACCCTTAGATTTCTTACGGTAAATAGTATTTGACATTGCATTAGGTTATTTTTTATATTATACTTTATTTTATGGCGATTATGTAAAGGTAATATATAGTATAAGGCTTTTAAATGAATTGCATAAGCAATATGACACACATACACTACTAGCCGTTACCCTTAGATTTTTTACGGTAAAGAGTATTTGACATTGCAGTAGGTTATTTTTAATATTATACTATATTTTATGGCGATTCTGTAAAGGCAATATATAGTATAAGGCTTTTAAATGAATTGCATAAGCAATATGACACACAGGCACTACTAGCCGTTACCCTTAGATTCTTTACGGTAAATAGTATTTGACATTGCAGTAGGTTATTTTTTTATATTATACTTTATTTTATGGCGATTCTGTAAAGGCAATATATAGTATAAGGCTTTTGAATGGATTGCATAAGCAATATGACACACAGACATTACTAGCCGTTACCCTTAGAATTTTTACGGTAAATAGTATTTGACATTGCAGTACGTTATTTTCAATATTATATTTTATTTTATGGCGATTCTGTCAAGGCAATATATAGTATAAGGCTTTTGAATGGATTGCATAAGTAATATAACACCAGGTACTACTAGTCGACACTACTACTACTAGTTGACATTGTAGTAGGTTAATTTTTAATATTTTTTTTCTACATAACTATTTAAAAAGCAAGAAAATAATTTCGGTTATTTTGGTAAGTGGTGTTTACGATATTTGGCACTTTATTTGATATACGTAGCGATAAACGTATATTCACGAATCTAAAAAGGAGTTACAGATTAATGTAATAAATAATGGACTGTTTTTTTTCGCAATTGACTGTAATGCATTTTGATTAAATCTCAATCACATTTATGAAAACATACTGATTAAAGTTTATAAATATTTAAAATATTTATATAAATACATTTAAGTAATTATTACTTTTTTAAAGGTGGCTTAATTTTTTTTGCTTATATATCAGACTGCACTAAAAACTAATTTATAACAAACTTGATTTAAAATGTTTTCCAAACAATCGATTTTTATAACCAGCCAGCGCCTTTTGGAATTATTATAGCAAAAACTTAGTTTTGCAGGGAAATGGGACGATAAATGATCGGTATAGATTATTATATTGAACTTTATTGGATTATACATTTTTGACAACTAATAATAACATATATGTTTTTAAAAACAGAAATGATGTCAAACAAATTATATATATGCGAAAGTGGAAGTCAAGTTCAATATTAGAAATATTTTCATTCAAATATTTAAATTATATAGATGAAATATGAATTTTGTGATTATTGACCTAAGGATTTTTTCTGTTTAGAACTAATATACAGTACAGTACAATCGTGTGTTATCTTTACTCAGGGACTTGAACATAGTAATTCTAAAGAAGTTTGAGCGTCTGCAAAACAACTATACCAGGTATATTTTTGGCCTTCGAAAATATGATCATATTTTTCCTTATTACTTACAGCTTAAATAGCTTACTGTTAAACAGAGTCGTAATTTAAGAATTTTGCTTGATTTTCTTACCGTTTTGAAATGATTCAGCTTCGCTGTCTTACTTAAAAGAAAAGCTTAACCTCATTTAAATGCATGGCTCAATCATTTAAATAAAATAAAATTTTAATCAAATAAAATATAGTATACAACTTATATGATGTTACTTTT
>JAOCPS010294779.1:0-13037 GCA_025505425.1 Graphium colonna | reverse complement strand
ATGAAATAATTTCTCCCGTTTTTTACACATTTACCACTATATGTTTGCTCCTATTGGTCGTAGCGTGATGTTATATAACCTATAGCCTTCCTCGATAACTGGACTATCCAACACAAAAAGAATTATTCAATTCGAACCAGTAGCTTCGGAGATTAGCGCGTTCAAACAAACAAACAAACTCTTCAGCTTTATAATATTAGTATAGATAAACAGATTGTTAGCTTAGTCTTTTTTTATATTCTATGTGTTTATAAATGTGTTCTATGTGTACTCTTGATATTCACGTTGGAACAAGTGTTTGCAATCGCTGGCATCTCACAACAGTGAGTGCAGCGTGAGTCACTTGCAGTATTTGTCTAACAGGAAGCGAACAGATGTCCAGATATACCGGCCAACTTTACCTCTACACTTTCATATCTACAACCATTTATGCGTTTGTTTGTTTGTTTTCTAGTTCTCTCTCTCTCTCTCTCATTCTAGGTGCCTTTCCACTAATGGCGGTTGGCTGTACGGTTAGCGAACTTTTTTCGGTCTTGTGCCTTTTTTCTAATTTCGTTGCTTATTTCTGAAACTGCTATGAACCAAGGATCAAAACTATCTAAACAATCTATTATTTGTTTTTATTATATACTTTCAGAATGCAATAGAATTTAATATATACGTCTACCTCCATAATAAGAGGAAAAGGATTTATTACCTTTTATTGTATTTTTTCAAATTCTTTTAATAGAGTTAGAAAAAAATCGAACGAAATGGTTTTTTTTTACTATATTTATTTACTGCATTCCCTTTTTAATTATATCAAATGCGTATGGTGATTAACACTAGAGGTTTCAAAACATTTGATCTTATATAGTAATTGTTATACACATTAACTATGAATATGCCAAATCTTACATTCACCCTATATCGCAATATACCTAAAAGAAGTATAAAGCATTTGCATCATGAATAACTATGCAATATAAACAAAAGACTTTACAATAATAACTCTCATTATAGATATTATTAAACAATAATATAGGAATAATGTAGAAATAGCTTTGCATTCAGCACCTGTGCCAGAAAGAAGAGGCAATGACAGGTGACTGACAGCATTTAAGGCGGGAATCATCTAATACTGGAACTAGAACGAAGGCCACTATATAAGACCATTTATCAGTCGTACCAGCAACGAAAATAGGTTTAAAATAAAGAGAAAATTATTTATTCAATTTTACTAAATGACTACCGAAGTATTTCAGTTCAAAATTATCTTTCGATCGGACTAAAATATCTGTTTTAGATTTCGAAATAGTATGCGTAATTAAAAAAAAATATCACACAACATTTTGTAATTGTAATTGAATTGAAAGCGTTGTTCTGCCATATAAATTATTATTAGTTGAAATTTGTTAAATTACAAATATCAAATTTTAGGGCTTTATTTTTAATGCCACATCATAAAAAATTGTCCTAAAATTAAAAACAAACCATGTTCAGGGTGGACCGCCCTTACGATACGACGATACGACCGATTTTTTGACCTACCGAATAAACGTATATAATTTCAAAAAAAATAGGTGCATCAGTTTCAGAGTATAGCAACTATCATTGTGACACAAGAATTTTATATTTTAGATTGTTTATAAATAATGGCGCAATATGAACGTTTATCGATCGAGAGCGGGATCCAATAGTAAACAAGAACGGACGATGGATGCGCCCGCGCGTTGCCGTTTTAAGACACGCGCGGGAAACGCGAAAAGCGCGGCAAAAATAACACTGCGCCGACATTTCACTACGCCGCACGCAACAAAATGGCGTAAATCAATTCCAAGCGCACAGAAATGTAGACTGTAAATGTTCTATATTGCTGTGATTTGGATGAAAAATCGTTTGTATTCTCCCGCGTGCTATATTCGTAGCGGTGACGTAGGCGCAGATCGCTACCGCAGTCCGTTCCATACTCCCGTGCAAACCGGTGCTTGTCATTTTGACATGCCGTAAATTATTTTTTTTTTTCAAAGCCATATTATATGGTAATAAATCATCAGAGTGCCAGTAATTGTCATTAAATATTAAAGCATTAAATATATACAACCAGTCCAGTGCTTCACGAATTTCAGGATTGCGCTAAATTAAGCTCCGCTTTTGTTAGGTAAGCTTTTTGTAATTTATTTTCAGAATTATAATTTTTCTTTGCTATTTCTTGAGGTAGTTTTAAATGCAAAATTCTGCTGGTGTAAGAGGATTACCTACATTGTCACTTTACTCTTTTTTGTATTAATGTTAAAAATGTTTCGATACTTATCAGATCCCTATTCAATCTTGCAATGCTTAATTATGTTTTTAGAATTAATATAAAATATAGAGTATAATTTAATTTTTATTTATTTAATTATTGGTAAGAATTCGTTATTTATATATGTAGGTAATCCTGAGTCCCAAGATAATTAGCCGACTTTAAATAAAAAAGCTTTTTTAGAAAACAATCAAAATAGCGGCTATAAATTAGTAAAAATGTGACTTCTTCTTTCCACTACGCTTCTAATTTTTATTCGATATACTTCTCATATAACTTATTCAGTTACGTCGAAAATTAAATAAGAAAATCAAGTGAAATGGAATGCATCGAAATGATATCACTATAAAAACCAGCCATTTTATATTTGCGTTGCCTCGCGAATTGATCTACATTTTAACGATGACATGATGTTAAACAGCCAAAGTTTTTTTTTGCAAATGGATTAGTTAAAAAAAGATTCATTAATTCTACTGGTAGATTCAGATTTAACAAGAAACCATAAATCTTTTTAATTTTTTATATAAATACAGATTATAATGATCATATTATCCGGATTAAAAAGTTTTGGCATCGAGACAGACATTATGTTAAGATTTTATATTGGCATTCTAAATTCTTCTTGCCTATGAAGATGCACTATCTACCAAATAAATAACTAACATCATCTGAAGCTATTAGTGTCGTAGAGCTACTAAAAGATGATGGATGAATCGAGATGCAGTATCCTTTTGTATTGCCATTAGAGAATAAAATACGTATGTTACAATGGACATGTAGGACATAATGGATAGGTTTCGACAAATACTTTAATGTTACTCTAATAAAAGCAGCAAATTAAATTTTGTAACTTATACCAATCCCACTGGTACTTATCCAATTATTAGTTAATTTTTTTTTGACTTTCAATTTTAAGGAGTAGTATGCATTTTTGTATATAGTTACTGCCTCAGATTTGCGTCATTTGTGAACCGGAAAATATAAAAAGTATTTTTTTATCATATTTATTAGTAGAAACTTTCAGATTAGTCGAATATTATGAGTACAGCTCTGAAGTTTGTTTTCAATTTGAAGCACCATGGTTATTAGTCTAATACAGTGGTTCCCAAACTTTTTTGGTCCACCGCACACTATTTAGAAAAAATAAATATCTAGCGCCCCCCTAAAATTATTAAAACACCGTCTTGAATGAACGCGGGAGGTTTAGCGCCCCCCTAAGTTGCTTCAAAGCCCCCCAGGGGGCGCTAACGCCAACTTTGGGAATCACTGGATTAGGGCAATGAGGGATGATCACCCGATTGCCTGAAAGGGGAGATGATCTATGCGTCGGATGGGCATGTAAAAAGGCGGTCCTGCGCCTGATCTCTCTCTGGTCGTGATGGTTATCCGTCCCATCGGGCATTGAGAGTAAAGGAGCAGAGAGTGAACATACACTTGTGCACTATAATATCTCCTGCGCAGTTGGCTGATCTCTGAATAGATAGGCCACCGTGTCGGAAAATTCGGTCAGCAGTACTTAATATGTCATATCAATGTGATGTCTAAAAACGTACTAGTTCTTTGTTAAATGCATTAGTTTTATGTCTTCATATTGCACAAGATAACTATTATACAGGATGTTAAATATTTCCAATTTCTAAAATGAAAAACGGTACATGCTGTAGACGCATATGTGGATGAAATCTTAGAAAAAAGTAGGCAAAATTAAAACTAGAGGGTTTTTTTTTCTACAACAAACGCAAAACATTAGAGGCGACCGAGATTTCAACCCGAACCGTAACGTCTCTTGACACCCTTCACGTCGTCTTGAGGTCTGGCAACCCTCAACCTACAACCTGAAGGGGGGCATTTGACTGATGTGAGGTCAATGACCTCTCACTGTGTTTTGTATGCGTTTTTAGTACATATCGATTTTCAAATAGAGTAACAATACAAAAATGTCTTAGTATATGATATATCATTTATAATAGTTCAGTTCATCGATTTAAACGGGTGAGAGAGAGTACTACTAAAAAAACAGGCAAACAGAGCAAAATTGTAAAAACCGACAAACTTCAAACGCCTCAAAAGCGCAGTTCCATATCAGTCTACTGATCCGAGAAAATAGACCCACGAGAATTTTGTGGGTCTATTTTGAGAATATATTTATAAACATACATAAAAAAACGTCCGAACGGAGAGCTTATATACAACAGCACGACTCACGCTGCGTCCGCTAGGATGCATATGGCTTTCGTAAATAATTACTCAACTTTCGATTACGTTTTAGAAGTCGGTTAAAAACTACAAACTATGAAATAAGAGTATCTTTCTTTAATTTTTAAATAATTTCTAAGGATCATAAATAGGTTGTTTAACTTTAGATATCAAAGTGTTTATATACATACGTCCCTACTGGCCTCTACACAGCACGAAGCTACAGATGAATTATTTTCGAGCGAACGACTTTCCTTGACAAAGTGTATATAACACTTTAAATTTTAAAAGCCTCATAGATTTTTGGAAGAAATTAAAATTAACGACATGAGTCATATTATTTAGGAAACCAAACCGCAATGGACACAAATCAAACTTACTTAATTTCACGTCTGAAAAATTACGTAAAATGTTGCACTCTAACTGAAAATTTATATATGTATTTTGTATATGTATATACAGGATGATTGGTGACTCATCCTCAATATTCAAAGACGTTATATGTGGAGATCGTATATAAAATAAAAATATAACATTAAAAATAAATATTTATTAACTACTGAGTAAACGTCATCGAAAGTTGGGTAATTATTTACGAAAGCCATATGCATCCTAGCGGACGCAGTGCGAGCCGTGCCGTTGTCGGGTCAATGAACTGCGCCAACTGGCCATCTGTTCGACGCCGGTATCGTGTCCATGCTTTACCCGTTTATTCGAAAAAACAATGACTAATTTTATTCCATAAATATGATGACAATCGAGTACCGAGTGCTTTCCTTTAATATCGTAGGTGAGTCACCAGTCGCCCTCTATATTTAGTTTTATGAATAAACAATATGTGTACGTTTATTTCTATACATGTAAGTATAAGTATTACGATTAAACAGGTTTTATGAGTTCGAATATATTTTTTTACTTTTTTTATTATTTTTTTTGTTGCTACCCCTACCACATGATCTCACCACACCATAGGTTGACTGGTGGAGAATGCTTAAAGGCATTAAAGTCCACCCTCTAACCTCGCATTGTGGCTGATTACCCGATTGCCTGAAAAGAAAGATGATCCATGCGTCGGATGGGCATGTAAAATGTCGCTTCTGCGCCTCATCTCTCTCCGGTCGTGTCGGATATCCGTCCCATCGGGCTTGGGAGTTAAGGAACAGAGAATGCACCTGTGTAGTTGTATGTATCTCCCGAGTAGTAGGCCGATCTCTGGGTAGATTGGCCGCCGTGACCGATATTCGCTCGCCGGACTTTTTTTTTATAATAAGAAACTTGATGCAGAAAGAGATCTCGTGAAGAATACTAGAAAACTTACTTTTATGTTTAACTGACTTCAAATGGTCGTGCTCATGGCCGTTGGATCAGGATTTGATGATGGAATCTTCGAGAGAACTCTATTATACCGGCACATTTGAATTTATTTGGATATTTTTTTATCGGCGAAATCGCTATTTAATATTCTATGAAAATTTTGTAGGTGGTAAAGCATAACAACTTTTCACAGCTTTTGTTGCACTTCTACGGCCATGCTCGCCCGGGGAAGTACCACCGCCCTTTATAAAGTCGGCATAAAATAAAGTATACGTGAGTTTTGGGGATGCCGGATGGCCATGTCTACCTTTTTCTTTTCCTATTCCTATCTTCTCCAAATCCCGAACCTGTTATATCCGATCTCCCAGGGTGATAACGCACTCGAAACTCTCCGGATGTTACGTTTGTCTATGGGTAACGGGATCGCTTACTATCAGGTGAACCGCTGCTCGTTTGTCTTTCTTTCCATAAAAAAAATACAAGGAAAGCATAAAATAAAATATAAATAGCTTTCAGAGTAGGCATTACACATTTCACAGATAACATATGAAAAATCATATGAAATAAATTTCATGAAATTTTGCTACCTCAACGTAGACAAAACAACGTAGAAAAAATAAAAAAAATCGTTGATTAGTCTTTAGGGCCCCGCCGAAGCTATGCCACTTTTATGACTTAATATAAACATTGAACCTTGTAGGTTATAAGGGTTTTATTTCCATACAGTGAAAAGAAGCATTTCCAAATTTATTTATTTGTTACAATGAAACATCTACTTTAAATAAAGGGGTTTTTGCTACCACCGAGCTCATCGTAAATTAGTTTTTAAAATTGCAATTCACAATTTTATTGCTTTTGACTTGACTTGGGTTTGAACTTAGCTTCACCTCGCGTAAACATAATTAAGGACGAGTGCCTGAATACTGAGCTACCATGGTCCTGAGCCAGTTAGATAATAAAGGTCGGATTGCGAGCTTTCAACATTAGGTCCTTTTCTAAGCTAATTTACTCAGAGATCAGCCCAGCTGCGCAGGAGATATTATAGTGCATAAGTGTAAGCGCAAATTTAGATGCACTCCCTGTTTCTTTACTCTCATAGCCCGATGGGATGGATAACTGATACAACCGGAGAGATCAGACGCAGGACCGACTTTATACATACCCATCCGATGGATCATCTTTATTTTCAGGCAATCGGGTGATCAGCCCATATTGCCCTAATCCAATCAAGAAACAACAAAAAGTTATTACATATATATTTTCTTTTTATGAAGAGGAAGAGAAACGAGCCTGATGTTAAGCGGTCCCGTCGCCCATAGAGAGATTCGTTTACTCACCGGTATGTCGGAGAAGCCGTCCAGCCAGTAGAACTGCTCGGTGTCGGGGCAGTCGTCGACCAAGGCGGGCCACCAGGGCCAGCCGGCCAGCCGCGCCCACACCACCGAGCCCGCCGCGAACCGGCTGTGGATCAGGTCTTCCTCCTCGTGCAGCTCGAGCGCCACTTCCGGGACGGAGCAGTCGGCTAGCGTTCTCTCTGGGTCAATTATATTTTTATTACGTGTTAAACTTTAGATAAGAGCCGGAAAGTTTTGCTGATTTCTTTTTATTGAAAAGCAGGCAAACGAGCTAGCGGCTCACCTGATGGTAAGTGATCACCACCGCCTATGAACTCCCGAAACACCAGAGCAGTTACAAGAGCGTTGCCGAACTTATCAGGCCCCGGCGAATTATCATTCCCACACGTCATACACAAAGTATGCCTGACATATAAAGTTACTGGATAGATTCCATGTACGTACGTAAAATAGTTTCCTAATCTATATTGGATAACAAAGGAATGAGCTGTTCCATGTAGTAATCTAGTTTCCCCTGACTCCTAGGTTACTCGCTAAAAAGTTGCGCTGCGTTGTTACACTGTATTTAGGATATGTTTTTTTAACCGCCTCCGTGGTCTAGTGGTATGGGCCCTTGCTTTGTAAACCGAAGGTCGTGGGTTCGAATCCCGTGGGGGGACAATGACTTTGTGTTGTTGTTTTTTGGTTGGATTAGGGCAATGGGGGCTGATCACTCGATTGCCTGAAAAGAAAGATGATCCACGTTTCCCCGTTTTCTTGTGTAAGACGAATACCGTGATAGGGCCTCTTTCATGGTATTCGTCTCACGCAAAGAAACAATTTCAGGGAATAGTTTAAGGAAGCTTCGAAGCCATTGGCAGAAACAAAATGTCTGTACATTTTGAGAAACCAAATGAGGCTTTTGCACAAAATCTAGTTCTAGATTACAATCATTTAGTGGCCCCCATCCCCCGCTTCCATGTCTTCCAATTAGGAGTTATCAAAAATATTCCCACGGAATGGACATTGGAAGAACTGTTAGCTGGAATTTCTATTCCTCCTAACTGTGGAGAGGTAGTTAGAGCAAGGAGGCTTAATTTTAAGTCTAGGATAGAAGACACTGTCACATGGGTCCCCTTTAATACTGTTGAGTTAACATTCTCAGGCCACCATCTTCCAGGGAAAATATATTTTTGCAATGCTTCTCTAGCAGCGTCATCTCTTTTAATCTATCATCTTCCCAAAATTCAATGTCACAACTGTTGCAAGTATTGGCACATTGGCAAGCAGTGCAAGTCTACCGCCTCGCTGCTTTGAATGCGCTCATCTACATGCAGGAGAAAGTTGTAGCATTCCTGACGTATCAGACATCCTGCTCCCTTTGCCATGGTGGTAGACACACAGCTACTAATTCTAAATGTCGAACATTCCAGGCAGGACTCTATTAAATTGCTTATGTCAGAGAAAGATATATCATACCTAGAGGCATCAAAAAAATTTTCACAAGTCAGGCCACTAAGCAGATATTGCTGCAACTTCTCCTTCCCTTTCTTATCCGGCTTCTTGCCCCTTCCCAGTTAATTCCTCTTCTCTTTTAACCACAAGATCCTACTCTCACACTGTAATCCTTCCCTCTAGAATTAAATCAGTGTTGGGCAAATCTTACGATATGCACACACACACTACTTTGTTTACTCAGACCCCTAACTCCTGCCAACCCAACGACAACGAAGTGTCTCCTCTCCTTACTCCTTATGACAACGTTGCCGGATTATTTATTTACTCCTTAATAAATCTAATTTCTAAATTATCTGATTGTTCACAACCGCCCAATGCTACTGCTCTTGTAGATCAACTCATTTCTATCCTAGTTAGAAATAACCAACAAATTCAATTCCCTAGCAGACACAAACACACGAAATAAGCCATTTAATTAAAAAATATAAACCCATTGCTTTGGTCGTATCAGAGACATGGCTGCAACCTGCTTCTCATTTTAGGGTTTCAGGATTTTCATGTCTTCGGGACGGCCAAAGCGATAGCAGGGAGGGGTTGCGCCTTTTAGTCAGCAGATCTATAATATTTTCCCAAATTATTGTCCCCCCTCATGATCCCGGCTTACATGTTGTAGCTGCTAGTGTTTAACATCTCCCTTATTTCAGTCTGTCAAGATTCATATTCGTATGAGAGAAACTCAATTCTTTCAAACTTCAATATGAAGCTTCGGCGGGTTATTACAGAAATAGTAAGCATACTATTTCTGTAATAACCCGCCTGCGACTGGGTTTTCTTGCCTAGTAAAAATTCGCATCCGTGATCATTCCTGGTGTAAGTGCGACTTGGATGAAGGAAGGCTCTTTAGAATTTTTTTTCTTGACCAAAACTTAGAGTCCAGTTATTCCCTGTCCAGATTCCCAGACCAATGCATATCTCATTCTTAATAACTTTGGCTCATACACCATTTGTTAACGTTTTATACAATGTTTTAACTTCTAATATTATTAAATTATAACTTCCCAATTATATTATAAAATTATTTTATATTTTACTCTAATCTTTGTGTAGTGTATTAACACTTGTGTTGTCGTCTTTCAGCGGGTCCCAATGAAATTATGAGTTGACGGCCATTTATTAAATCATACTCGGATAGAGTCTCACTGAATGATATTTATTATTCACTTATTTTTCCTACACTTACATTTATCATATATCTTCAACCATGTTAAAATCATCGATAAAACGGTGTAGTCCAGTATAATATAAAAAAGAAGAAGTTTATAAATAATTACAATTGACTAAAATATTGAAATTTTTGCGAAGTTGCCTTAGACGGGCGGCCGTCTGCGGTCGCGGACGCCTAGCGCCGCCACTTTAGCCTAAGGCTTTCCTCCATAAATAATAACTATCCAACACTAAAAGATTTGTTTTATAGAATGGAAGATAAACGAGCAGACGGTTCACCTGTTGGTAAGTGATCCCGTCGCTCATAGATGCAACATCCGGAAAGTCGCGAGTGCGTGGTCAACCACGAAATTTGGATAGAATAGGTTTATTGGATTGAATGGTATCGGGATAAAGGATTTGGAGGGGAAACGAGTGGGAAAATAAAAGGGTAGACATGGCCATCCGGTAGCCCAAAAGTCATGCATACTTTATTTTATGCTGAATTTGTATATTTTTTAATTCAGACTAGTAGTTCCTGGTCTGATTACCGCGTTCAACCAAACAAACAAACTCTTCAGCTTTATGATATCAATATAGATATAAAATTACATATAGAAGCCCTGTAAGTAAGGCAAAATTAAAAATTATAAAATCCAGACTACTCAAGACGTTAGTACACTCTAGACTGAGTCTACTTTAAATCGAGAAACTGAGAAAAGTGCCCTCCAAAGGTGCATGGTTAGCTCTGGACACTAATGAATTCAAAGCAACCAAACCATTCGCCTCAATAGGACTCTCCGATTTTAAACTCAAGAACTCGCATGCTTGAGTTGGATCGATCGCATAAGGCAAGGGTAAGAACCCTTTTGAATTGTAATTTCTACCAAAAACCTTTATTTTTTGTGGAAAAAGTAAATAGTAAGAGGCGACTGTTTTAAGTGAGCTTATAAAAGCTATAGGTATAGCTTCGTTTTGTAGACGACTTCATGTTTAGCTCATTCAAGTTAGGCTTAAATGAGTATCATATTTTTAAAGGACTTCAAAAAGGAGAAGTTCTCAAGTAGGACCTTTCTACTCGTTTAGGTGTGTTCGCGCGTATCTCTGCCATTTATGAACCATATATATTTTTTATCTAATATGGTAACAATTTTTCTGCCGAAATGGCCCCATAAAATTTTCAGATAAATCGATCTAACGGTTTCTTTTTTAAATCAAATTAAAATGAAATGAAAATTGAAATGATAATTTTGTTTTCTCTGAAATCGGTTTCGCTACTTTTTGTAAAAACGTTAAATTTATTATATTTAATAATTTTGTAAAAATGATGTAAAAGAGATAAATAAAAATGAAAGAAAATTTCACTCGAAAGAGAAAATTTCCTTTTTGTCAGAATTGAAGAGAAAATAAGGGTGAGAATACATCGCCCCCGGCCACGCCAGCTTGCATTATTGTATTTTGTTTCTCTTTTGAATGGCTTTTCAACTTATTCCATATTAAGTGCGGCTTGCGCCTCGTTTGCCTGTGACCTTAACACCATAAAGTTTAATTATTTAAACGCTTAAATAAAGAATTGATATTATTTGTAAAGGACAATGCCCAAAAGTGGTACGAAAAGTCTCATGCATCAAGATCCAAGTTATATAGTAATTATTTCCATCATGTTTTACAACATTACGCTTCATTAATTTTATTTTTAAACAGTTTATTTCATTTAAAATATAAAATGATTTTTACTTTATTATTTAGTTTATGCATTCTGTCATAGAGATGTAAAATGCAATAGACCCTTATTATTGTGGAATGGATTTTTCTATTTTATCAGATATCTCAGGAACCTGCAGTTTATTTACAAAAATACCCGTAGGATTTGAAATAATAAGTCTAGTCTCCAAAAAAATATTTGGACTTGATGCAACTTTATAAGGTATGCCATACAAACTTGGGCGTTGTCTATTAACCGTTTTATTTTTCAAAGATTTGGCGTGGTACAAGGGTTTACACGACTTAAACATAAATTTAATTTTAAATAAAATTTAAACGTTATTTAGCGATATGGTAAATGTAGTTGTAATATTTAAAGATAATTTTCTTTAATTGTAGCAACTAACGCATGGCATCGTTAATCGTCAAGTTCTTATCACATACACAGGACAGGCGTAGCCTAGTGTAGAGGATCAGTAAGAAAACAATTTATTATGAGGCCTATTTTAATAATAAATATTGTTATTATTTGGATCTTGATTTACGTGTAGTGGTCTTCGCCTAAGCGAGAGAGAGCATTGGAGGGAAACCAGAGCTGTTTGCAAGTACTTATGCTCTACAGTTTTTTGCATGTATGCTCTACTACCAATAATAACCTATTACCATTTTTTCCTACTCTATAAAATAATATATAGATAAATATTATGCGTTTGAAATTATTTTAAATATTACAACTGAAATATAATATAATATCGATGGAAAATGCAAAAGGTTTCTAATAAGAAATACCCGGGTAAAAGTAGTGTAATAAATTATCATCTATTTTTTTTTAAAAATATTTTTTTGAATATTTATTAAAATACTTTCATGAATACGACATAACGCCGATAGATATTTTAATTTTAATATAATAGATAGAGTCGTTTATTAACCGATTCCAAAAAAGGAGGAAATGCTTCTCAATTCGAATGTTTATATGTTTTTTTATCTACGTTCGCGCATATCTCCGGTATTTGTGAACAAATTTTAAAAATTCTTTTATTATCTTATAGCTATTCTTCTGGAATGATCCCATAATATTTTCAGGAAAATTGTTTTAGTAGCTTTTCTTTTAAATCGAAATAACAAAATTGATTTTATGTATTTTCCGCGTATCTCGGTCATTTATGAACCACTTTCAAAAATTTTTTTCCACATGATAAAGCATTCTTTTTAGATAATCCCATAAAATTTTCAAAAAAATCGGTTCACTAGTTCGTTTTTCAAATAAAAAAGCGAAATTTAGGAATGGTCGCACATATCTCCGCTTCTTATAAACTGATTTACAAAAATGTTTTTTTTTTGATCAGGTCATAAGCCTCAGAGATTTATAGCTGTTTACCTGATAGGGGGGTACACTTCCATAACGTTCCCACAAAAATTTTATAAAAATCGGTTCCTACAAAAATTAATAAAAACGCACCTATTACAGCCAGTTTAATCCAAGTTCAGATTGATATGTAGAAAATAAGCTCATTCTAAATACATAGCGTGTTAAGGCATAT
>JAOCPS010294669.1:0-13040 GCA_025505425.1 Graphium colonna | reverse complement strand
ATCCAATAAACCTATTCTATCCAATTTCCCAGGTTGACAACGCACTCGCGACTCTCCGGATGTTGCGTGTGTCTATGCGCGGCGGGATCACTTACCGTCTGCCCGATTGTCTTCCCTTCCATAAAAAAAGTTAAAAATAAAACAATTAAGGTTCACAATATTGATATATAAATTACTTTTAATATATCGGCCGGTTGCGGTAAAGTTAAGAATTGATAATAAAAACTTACATGACGTTGGATTGCATTTAAAGTAAGCAACGGTACTCAGTTGAATCGAGAATAAGATATTACTGTTCATTTATATGCGTGTGTTTTTGTGCCGTGCAGTTAAATAATTAATATTGTGATAATGTTATTACTTAGCCTCGGGAATTATTAGCGAATCAGAGCATAATGCTTGAAGTTCTAAATAACATAATCTGATTTATAGCTCACTGTAGAAAAAGCGGAGTTTTTCAAACCTATTTATATTTATAAAAATGTTTAGGTTTGTCTCACCGCTCAGTTCGATAAGGTGAAAAAAGTTATTTAAACTTTTTCACATTTGAAAACCTTTGTTGATACTACTTCTTTTTTATATATTTTTTGTTGTGTTATATTTTCGTTGTCCCAGTTATATTAAAAAAAATGTATATAGTATTCACTTGCTTGGCAAACAGGCACGCAGATAAACTAAATGTTTGTCAGAATAGCATAGAAAGGAGTGTATTGGGAATAAGGAGGAAGCAAGGAGTACGACTGGATAGTATTAAGGTAGGACGAAAGTTTAAAAATGTAAGTTTGACTACAAGAAAATTAAAATGGAATTGGATTGGTCAAATGATCAGAGAAACAATCGAAAAATGGACAACCGAAGTAGCAGGAAAAGGGGAAGATAATATAAAAGATGAGAGGATAATGTAAGTAGCAGGACCGATATGGAGAAGGTTAGTTAGGGATAGGGAGGTTCCATTTCATGACTTAAGAAATTTATCTAATACCCAGGGCCAGATTTAACCTTAGTGCCACCCCTGGGCACTAGAAAAATGCCGCTCTATTACCATTAAATTTTTAATAATGTTTTTTCTCACATTTAAAAGATCGAAAGACGGTGTTCGTTCCATCTATCTATAAATAAAAATGCCCAATGTCGTCATTTAATGAAGGCTTAAAACAAAAAATAAAGGGAAGATTTTTTTATTATTATTTAAATTTCGGTAATTTATATAATAATTAAAAAAATCATCGAAAATTCATTCAGCCTGGGAAATTGGCCTGGCCCAGGAACATATAAAGAATTTAGAACCTTTCTGGAAAATAAAAATGGCCATCCACCACAACAACAAGTAATTTTGCCGCCCCCTAAAATTTGTCACCCTGGTTACTAGCCCTGAGCACTCCTTGGGTAAATCCAGGGCTGCTAATACTTTAGTAATAGATATTCCTTGACATCAACATTGTATTGACATGGTATACGCAAGTGGGACGTGATCACTTTATGTGCTTGCTTCAAAGGCCCCAATTTCGTATGCAAATCCGCAGGACAATTATGCAGGCTACGAGCAAAAACATACCAAATTCGGAGATGGCTATGCCAGAGTCAGTTCTTTGGATTCATGATTATGATAATTGTACTGGTTCCCCAGTTAATCTTGCGTCGACTGATTTAAATCTGACATTGGGTTGGAATATATGCTGTGGTGAGTCAGTTTATAAATGTTAGAGTTTAGCAATGGCCGCTTCGCGTCAAAGAAAACAAGGATCAAATTAGTTTCGTCTGCAAAAACAGTGAAAAAATATTTTTTATTTATTTATAAAGGCACACCAAAAATATGTTCAACAAACATTAAAATATTTAAAGTATACATTATCAAGTTACCAAATGAACACATCAATATCAGACGTACACATCATGCACATTGAAGTAAGAACGTGCTGTATAGAAAATTAATTAATTAATCTTACATTAATTTTAAATTTAAAAGAGTTAAAACAAGGTTATTTAAAAAAAACAAAGTACCAGAATAATAGAAATATAACAGTTTAAGGGAAGCAACTTCGAAACATACCCTATCAAATAAACAAGAATTACGTAAGTCAGTTAACAGTTGACGTCGTTATAGCTAAACATACATAAAAAAGATGCACACATACATAGTATGTTTCCTTTTTTTAAACTGGAATAAAACTCTTTTTTTAAACTTCTGTTAAAAACATTTTTCGTTTCTCAAAGCTCGGCAAGCGGTGTCACTCTTCTCATGTTGCACTAGTCCACAGGGGGCAATGATCTGTGTCATAGAGCCATGCTGCAAAATCTCCGTAATTGTAAAATATATTGTGAGAATGTTACACAACTTATTTTCCCATACGGAAGATTCCAAAATGAAACTTTGGCACAAGCCTTAAATACTCCGTTAATGACAGTAACAAAAATGAGGAAGTCGCCCTTATTGAGAATTGACAGCTACCACTGTCTGTATAATTAGTGTTGAGTTTTTAACGTATCTTCAATTTTAATAATCTTTGTTAATTTAGTACCATGTAACTGCATATTGAGTTTCTTAGTCGTTTTGATTCTCAGAAGAAATGACATTAGCACGGATAATAATAACAAAAACTTTAATCTTCTGGAAGAGGTTTCATATTCAATTGCCTGTATTTCTTTTTTATACAGGACACAGATTTTAAATATTTTTACTAAGTAATGTTCTTTGTCGATTAATAAACAAAGTATGCTCTAGTTGCTGGAGCCTAAAGAAATATTTTTATAGAAATAAATGTAAAAAAAAAAATTAAGAACTACACTACTACGAAAATATTTATCGTCTTTTCTAAAATACAAGTACTGGCCGGGAGCCCTATCAAAGAGTAAAAACGATACTGTCGCATTTTGTGCAATAAGTTTTTAGTGTATTTTTTTATAATCATTACAGTCAGTTACGTAAAACAAAAAACTTATTAAATCACGCCAAACCAAGCCTGTCACATTAAGGACTAATTACGAACGCCAAAAAATATAAATACCAAAAAACATAACATATCTTTGCTTATCCCTTTAATGTAAATAATACGAGAGCGTGTTAATAAATAAAAAAGCAAAACAGACAAAATATTACTGTAACAGTGAACTCTGACAGGAGCACGTACAGCCTACTCTGTGAAATTAATCACGCCGCCATGCGACACGACCGATTCGCGCCAAAAGCTCTTAGCGTCCCGCTCCCCGCCATTTTGGGCTCGCGATGACCGGTCGCGCCTTTTTCAGAATGATTTTTCGGCTTTCGAAATCGTACGCGACCGCTTACGGGCCCCGCGTGCTGATAAATAATGTGCACGTACAAAAATACAAATTATCTCGGCACTTTTGCGCATGCGAAAGGCATGTGCTTTTTACTTGTTTTGGGAACCAAAAAAATAAAATAAAAAAACAAATGTCAAACCGTAAGAGATGTCACATTACCGATGGACCGTTAAAGTAGTTTTGGTTATGCAGGTGTTTATAAAGGTCCTTAAAGATAAGCTGGGAGAAATTTTGCAGCATGTATAAATATAAAAAACAATAAAATCCTCCTGGCCACATTTCGATCACAACGGCCAATGTAGTTAAAGGTCAATGGACCAGGTCCAGGATATATTATAGTGCACAAGTGTTCTCTGTCTGCTTTACATATTTCTTTACTCTCATAGTCTGATAGGAGATCCGACGAGCACGAGGATTGTTCAGGCACAGTATTGACTTTTTACATAGATCATCTTAATTTTCAAATTTTCAAATCAATTTTCCTCCGCAAGATTTGAACCCAAGACCTCACGTTTGTAAAGCAAGCATGTCACTAGGCCACTGATGCAGTTAAATTGAATAAAACCATTGCTCAAGCAACCTGCAAGTTGCAATAATAGTGAAGAGCTTCTACGATGAATACCTACTAATGCAACTGCTTCTTCCAGCCTTACTACCAAATCACTCAATTAGGAAACGCAAAACAAAGCCGTTGTCTATGATTCGAATCCATGTACTATAGAATAAATAGGCAGCACGTATAGAAATGCAACGTTGTGCCAATATTCCGAAAAGGCCAGCCAATCGATCGACTTGAAGGTTTTTTTAAAGGTTTTTTTAAAGGACATTTTGCAAGTTATCTGAATTCACACGAAATGTAATAAACTTAAGTTAAATTTGTTATTCATTAATCAAAACATTTATATATGGATTAAGGGATAGTGGCCTATATGCATTTACAAAGCTCGAGTTTGTCTTATTGTTATTTTTGTAAGCAGATACCTGAAAAAAATTATAATACTTAAATAGACCTATGTTATAAAGCATTTTTAACCGACTTCAAACAGGACGAAAGTTCTGAATTCGGTTTATATATTTATATATATATATATATATTTTTATGTACGCGAATATCTCCGTTATTTTAGAACCGATTTTAAAAATTCTTTTTCCATCTCATTAGGTATTCTTATGGAACGGCCCCTTAAAATTTTCAGGAATATCGGTTCAGTATTTTTAGTTTTAAATCGAAACAACAGAATTGATTTTATTTAATTTCAAATTTCAAATAAATCAGTTCATTAGTTTGTCTTTTAAATTAAAGTAAATCATCATGAATTAGGCATGTAAACACATATCTCCTTAACTTAGTATTAAAACCTACAATTTTGATTAAAATCGGATTAGTAGTTTGTTTTTAAAATCAAAATAACGGAGAAGATCTGTTTCGGAAGTACACATTTAAGGCGCTTGAAGTCGGTTTTTGTAATTTTCTGTGAAAATAAACTTCGTTTTATACTAAGACCCTTATTTTTCTAGATATTTTTGCTGTCCGTCAGTCTATCAAGATTATTTCACTGCACTTGAAAGTAGCTGAATGGTGACGTGCGACAACGATCGCTAGCCGTTTTTTCGGCGGCCGTATCTTATGGGCTAAATAATTTTTTAAAGGCGAAAACTCGCCTAAAAGGCAAGAGCGAGTCCTTATAAGGCGGTCACGTATTGTTGCCTCCGAAATAACCGGCGGAGATGAAATCTGCGTTCTGCAACCGTCTGGCGCCGGTGGACGTACAGTGCGCCCGCGATGACTGTGAACTTGTCTGAAATTAAACAAAAAACACATTTATTTTTTTATCCTTATAAAAGAGAATGTAATGTTACCTGTAGCTTCTAGTTTTACGAATATAGAAAAGACTAGCTATTAAAACATGAAGAACTTTTTTTACCCTTACTCCTATGGATCAGAGACCCGAAATGGGTGTTAGCCACCGAAACGAGAGTCCTCCATTGCGATCAATGTAGCGCCATTTTATGAAAATCGTTAGCTCTCAACTCACACAGATCTTTGTCCACTCTGTCGATCCAGCGAAACCTCGGACGACCGACCGGCCTATGACCATTCTGGCGACTTATATACGCTAAGCGACGCGATGTTCGTTCATTCCTTCGAGGTGACCCAGCCAACGTAGTCGACGCGCCTTGTATTCGCCTTTTATATTGGGGTGGTCTACCGAGCTGCTCTATCTCGGTGTTCTTAAGGATCTCCCATGATTCATCTTCTCTTCTTTTCGGACCCAGTATATTCCATAAGATCTTACGCTCAGTTACCAATTGCTTTTGCTCTTCTTTCGTCGTAGTCTTTCTTAGGTAGTCTATTTTCTTTTAATTTTACTTTTTCTTCTGACGATCGGATTACAAAAAGGGTGTCCGTGATCCAGACCTTCTGCCTGTTCTGCATCTTTTGATTGATTGAAATTTAATTTAAATTCAAAATACGTTTATCAATAAGGACGATAGCACGTTTCTTTAAAAGGGTAAATTTCACATAAAATTTTAGATACGTTATGATCCTAGTGGCGAAGTGGGAAGTGGCGAATTTTGTTCATAGGCGAGAAAGCCAAAAAATGCAGCAGTTGTTCTTTCGAAATGATGATGATTTACAATTTTAGAATGGAATGGTATTCATGTTTTAATCGTGGGTAAGGTTATCGTGAGTGATAATAGTACCATTTCTATACATTTTAGTCATCTAACTATTCTGCGATGACATAATAAGATTCAATGGAAAGAGTATTTTAACCGACTTCAAAAAAGGGGAAAGCTATTTTTTATGTATGTTCTCGCGTATCTCTGTCATTTATGAAAATTCAGATCAGTAGTTTTTTTTTTAAAAAATAACAAAATATGTTTTATGTTCGCACGTATCACCGTCATTTATAAACCGATTTTATTTTTTTTCATCTGATAGAATACTCTTCTGAAATGGCATCCTAAAATTTTCATTAAAACCTGTTAAGTAGTTTGTTTTTCTTTTTAAATCAAAATAATAAAATTTAGGAATGTTCGCAATTATCTCTGCCACTCGTGAACTAATGTTAAGAATTATTTTTTTATCTGATAGCATATACTTTCAAAATGGTCTCAAAACATTTTTATAAAAATCGGCTTAGTAGTTTGTTTTTAAAATAAATTAACGGAGAAGATATGTTTCAAAACAATACTTTTAAGGCGTTTGAAGTCGATTTTTGTAATTTTCTGTGTTCAATGAACACATAATGGTACTTATTTTTTTTTAAATTTAGAGTGACAATTAAACTAACAACATGGTCCGTAATGCAATGGTGGCTATTTAAAATTCGATGATACCGTGTGATTGAGTTGATCGTGGTCGTTACTATTCCTAAGCCTTAGTGTTGGGGGTGAAATGTACAGGTATTATTACTGGTAATTGAAATAAATTAATTAAATATAAATATACACGATATTTTTTTTTCAATTTATTTACAATAAAAATATTTACATAGCAATATAAGTAAACTAACTACTATATTCAAATAATCCTACTGCCTACAGCATGGGGCCAAGAACGCTGGCTGCGTTTCCTCGCTGAATGATTATATTTAACCTTTGTGCGAGAAAGGGACCAGCCCTCTTGTCGGCCAGTCACAACATTAATTTTATGAAATAGCTCTTTGAAAAATAGGTATGATATATTTGCGACAATTGCTCACTTCAGCTGCCTCTGATGCCAATAAAAAACGATAAAATATATAAATATAAAAGTAGCCATGCTGTATTGGAAAAAAGTGAAAAATTGTTGCCAGGTTATAAACCGGTCTCACAATTGACATAATGATGCCATAATAAACTTAACATAAACAATAAATGTTGGTGCTTCTTACACTTAACCAAGAGAACAACTATTATCTTGTTCTCCTGCAGCCCATCACTGAATCCTTTTTATTGGTTGATAGGGACATGCCAAACGCGTCCCCGCAAATCCCCTTCGAACAACACACATGTGTAATGCAAACTCAGCCTGTTTACAGTAACGCCTTATACAGGGTGACTGGTGAGATCTCCAATATTCAAGGACGTTATATGTAGGGATCATATATGAAGAATAAAAATATAATTAAAAATAAATATTGACTTGCTACTGAATAAACATAATCTAAAGTTAATAAAAATTATTACGCAAATTATGTTCACCATAGCGGACATGGCGTGACCGGAGTGGCAGGGAGTTCGATGACCCGCGGCGTGCTCAGCTGAGGGGGCATCGCGCTGTACCGCCACACTTCATTAATTTATTGGAAAATTTCGGCTAAAGCTATACCCCTAATTTTGATACATTAAGATGATGGCATTCGAGTACCAAGTGCTTTCCCTTGACATCGAAGGCGACTCAACGATCGTGCTGTATAATTAACTAACTCATCATAATTTCAAAAAAGCAATCTGTTTGTTCATTACAAGTTCAAATCGGATCAAAGATAGTAAAAGGAGAAAACAACACATATTTCTAGATTAGGCCACTTATTCAATAAATCAAAAGTTTATATTTTTAAAATATTACTTTAGGTCCGTGTTGCCAGTGGTCGTCGGAGGTTCGCGGTATCGGGTCGAATGATTCACTCGGCGGGGTCAGGATTTCCAGTTGGCGGGAAATGAATGAGCGGTCGATGTCCAGGCGAACACTTCGTACAGTATCCGAATGATGCCTCCACATTTTGGGACCTTTCGATGCAACATGGCGATTATTTAAAAGAAATGTTGCAATAATTTGATTATACTCGAGATTATCTCTCGTATCGATCAGCTTTTATGATGTTGACAACGGGTCCGTATCTTTTTTTCTGTTGTTTTTTGTGGGTTTTATTTTTTAATTATTGACTTAAATAGTATATAGTTGTTGCGTAATGTCTCGCTGGGGATTAAAATATGATTTGTTCACAATGAATTTTGAGCTGTATTTTTATGATTTAATTTTGTGTTTTTTTTTTAACCTCCACTTATAAAGTGAAGGAATATGACAACAAGCAATATTTTACAGCAATTTAATTGCACGTCATATTATTAACTATTATTTACTTTTGAAATTTATTTTGTAAAATGTTCAAATTACCAGGATTTTATCTTGTTTAAGTTTATTAAATTATTTAGCGTTTCGTAAATTATACAATGTGGAGTATTGGTGACATTATCGTTAATTATGTTGCAAGTTAACAACTTAATACTAATTATAAAAAAAACTTCTTATATGTCGTAATAACATATATTTAAGAACCTGTTGGTTCAGATTTCAGGATCTATTTATTTAGCCACTGGATGATTTGCGAGCTAAAGTCCTCCCGGCCGAATTACGGCCACGGCGGCCGATCTACACCGAGATTAGCCAACTGCGCAGGTGATATTTTAGTGCACAAGTATACGTTCAAGCGCTGGTGCACTCTCTGTTCCTTTACTCTCATTGCCCCATGGGACGGATATCCGACACGAGCGCAGAGAGATCAAGGGCCCATACAGCTAGGGTACGGATGCGAGCTAAAAATATGTGTAAGAATGAAGGCAGAGAAAGTTAATATGGAATTATATACAAGTATTTCTGATTTGTGGTAGCTCGCCTTCCATTCTGTTTACTCGAGGCGAACCTGAGTTCGATCCCTGGTGCCGGCACCAATGAAATTGTTAATTTTCTTATTGCAATTTTAAGTGCTGACTTACCACGTGAAGGAAAATATTGTTAGGAGACCTGCACATCTAAGAAATAATGTTTCTAGAGGAGGCCTTTGCCCAGCAGTGGGACAATTTGTAAAATAGGTTACTTTAATTTATTTCTCTTTTATGGTTCTCATCCTTAACATTAGAAGCAACTTAGCTAGCTAGTAATTCACCTGATGTTCTGTGATTACCGAATTGTCTTATTGGCTGAGCGAGGGATCCGAGTAAGATTAACAAGTAGAGTTGGGGCTAAAACTCGTCTTTTGTACGTATGTACGTATTTTTCAATAACTTATGAACCAGTAGGCCAATTGAAATGAAATTTGGAATATGTAGGCAATACTATCAAACTTAGTTAGTAATATTGTACATCTGCGAAAAGAGGGGTGTAAGGGGTTGTGTAAACATGAGTTTTGTTCATGAATTTAGATTTTCAAAAAAGATTTTGTGTTTGTACACATGGACATTACTACATAAATATATATTTGTCATATTTGTGTATACATATGTATTTTATACACGATTTTTTTTTAAGAATATTATTAAGTTATTTACATAACATTAATTGAAAATGTTACGGTTGCAGTTGTCGTGATATATTAAAATGTTTGTCAAGCTGTAGAACACAACGACGCACACACAACTTTTGTTGAACTTGTCAGTCTCACTCGCAAAAACAACGTAAAGTATTTTTTTTTATCTATATAAGGGTTACAAATGGGGGACCTAGTGTCTTTATTTCTAAATGCTTTTATTATTTCAATAATAAAAGCCACGTACGTTAGCGAAAATTTGCAACCAAATGTAATGATGAATCTTTTTATTAGAAATGTAGGAAACATTTTCGAAAAGATATAGTGTAACTTCTGGCATTTGTCTATGGAATGCGCTTGCTTCACAAGGATTATATTCGCAAACTATAATTTTAAAAAGACGGGGTAATGTTAAAACCTTTTTTGGCTGGGTAACTCTAGTATGATGTCGAGAAGAAAACAAGTTGTATTTTAGCGCAATGTGAAGATTTTTTACATAACAATAATTGGAGTGGAGCATCTGATATTGTACAATAACCAAGGCGCTTACATAAAATCCTAAAGGTTACAGTGACATTGGTCATCTATAAAATATTCGATAAAACGAAAAAAAAACTCAAATATTCTTATTTCAATCGATTTCAAAAAAGGAGGTGGTTCTCACTTCGACTGAATGTTTTTTTGACCGACTTCAAAAAAGGTTCTCAATTCGAATGTTTCTGTTTTTTATGTATGTTCGCGCGTATCTCCGCCATTTATGCACCGATTTTAAAAATTCTTCTTTTACTGATCAAAAATGGTACCATAAATTAAAAAAAAAATTTTTAGTGGTCTATTTTTTAAATTGAAATAACAAAATTTATTTTATGTACAATGTTTTTATATCCGTCATTTATGAACAAATTTTCAAAATTATTTTATCTGATAACAGACCGCCTCCGTAGCCAAGTGGTATGGGCGCTTGCTTTATAAACCGGAGGTCGCAGGTTCGAACCCCGTGGTGGTACAACAACTTTGTGTTGTTTTTTGGTTGGTTTAGGGCAAATGCGGGCTCATCACCCGATTCAAAATAAAGATGATCCATGCGTCGTGTAGGAATGTAAAAAGTCGGTCCAGGTTGTCAAGAAAATCTTTATTTTTTAAGTTATATGATGTCCGTCCCTTCAAATATTCTGAGAACTTATCCATCTTTCGAATTCAGTTAGCCGTAGCCTTTAGGCTACGGAGGTCAGATTTGTGTAAAATGTCTCTGCATATAAATAGAAATTCTGATGGCTCAGAAGCCGGCCCCAAGTAACATTGGAAAAAGGCTAGGCGGACGAAGAACAGCTGTATAAAAAAAACTTTAACAAAAATATGGTAAATATTTTAAAAATTTTGTTTGAACCTGATTTGGGCTAATGCATTCAATACATTTAAGATGTTTACTAGCAGATTGGATTACTGTAGCTTTTGTACGATAGCAGTTGTCAGACACCTTGCCAAACTAAATATTGTACAAAATTCATGTTAAAGAATGATCAAAGGCTTTGTAATATCAACTCCTGCACATTTAATGTAAAATAAACTATATATTTTCACCAGGAGACAACATTAAGCAGAAAAGAAATAACTAAAATAGTTTAAATATAAATCAACATGTGATAATGAAATTATTAGTTTATTTAACTTTTAAAATATATGCCAAGAACACTATTGGCACCGTAAAGAAATTCCTTTGCTTATCAAAGTACACAGGTGCTTTGATGGAGTTCCAATTAATCTTGTTAGATATATTATAAAGGGGGTTTATGCTAATTAAAATTTTAAAAGAGAAATTATATATAACAAGAAATTTGAAGGATTTGTGTAACAGATATTATTATTTCTAAATTATTAAAATTATTACAAAATATTTACTGAGTCCTAAGATTAAAAGTTAGATGTCAATTGTAAAATCATGATTCAATATAACAAATCTTTCATGGGGGCAGTATCAATTATAATTTCTGGAGCATATTCTCACATAGATTCAATTATCTGCGATAAAGTTGTAATTAAAACCAATTCTTAAAGTGAATTGTAACATATAGCTCGCTGTAGTTTGAGTTTTCGAGAAAGACCCATAGCTTTTACTATATTATTTCCATAGCATACATTAACAAAAGTACAAAGTAAGGAATAGTGGTGACATGACGGTGGGTTTTGTCTCAAATTGGTTGTTTTAAAAACCAACAGTCTGATAACCTAGCTAACAGAGCTCATACTGATAGAATAAGTTCTGATAGTTTTGCCTTATTTTTCTGGCTTAGTTTATATTTCTAAGGAACCCTTTATGTTAATATTTAATTTTAGGTAAAATGACTTTAGTTCTCTTTTAAAACACTGCAATTTTCTTGAATTGTATTTAAACAGTTTCGGTTTTCTAATGAAAAAAGTAATTGTAATAAACGTTATGAAATTGAAGATTTTTATCACATTATAATGGAATAAGTAAGAGATGAAACTGAGACATTTCAGTTTTTATCTAAGATATCATACATACCATAGCTATGATTTTTAAATTAACCAACTTTACGGATTTTATCGCAGTTTTAAATTTTAAATTTTATCACCCGACGTTTCGAACCCTTTACAGCGTTCATGGTCACGCAAGATCTAATAAAGATATAATTAGTAGTTACTGCGTAGATCGGACTGAAAATTAATATTCAAGCTGACGGTATGCAGGATTAACAAGCGACACCAGGACATCAGACACCTCAGCCCTACCCGTGACCGTGACGTCTGGTGATAAAATGTAAAAATAAACCGCGATAAAATCTGTAAAATTGTTTCATTTAAAATGTCTAATATTCACGTAAGTCTCAAAAACAAAACATAGCCATGATGTTGGGTTATGTATCAGCATTTCACCTTTTCTAACTTCTGGGTAAGCTAGAGCACTATATAATATTACCAAAGGAAAGTAACATACCTTCATTATAATAAGCGTGATGAAATTGATAGTTTTTATTACATTAAAATGGAATACGTAAGAGTTGAAAATGAGACGTTTCAGTTTTTGTCCAAGGTATTATACTATGCTTTATTGTCGGGTTATATACTAGCGGTTTAGCTTCTCCAACTTCTGTGTAAGCTTAAACACTACATAATATTACCAAAAAATGTTAAAGCAAACAAAAATATTTTACACTTTTTCAATATCCCTTCTATATAAGAGTCTTTTTGTTAAGAAGTAAATAAATACTATGAGAAATAGAAATAATTTATTAACCAGAATACAGTATAAAATTAGATGTTAGCAATATATGCTAATAGTGGCCGTGTATTCTACCTAAATTCGGCGTGCAAATATTAATTTTTACATATACGATAATCGTAACGTTAATGACAAATTAGAAGCCGACCCCAACTAACTTGGGAAAAGGCTAGGAGGAAGAAGAAGAATGTTTATGACAAATAGTTTTAATTATTTCAAAATAAAATAAAATAGAAAAAATGGCAGCGTATCATATTATTTATATCATTTTTATGAATAAC
>JAOCPS010294560.1:0-13041 GCA_025505425.1 Graphium colonna | reverse complement strand
GAGTGTCTATGGGCGACGGGATCGCTTACCATCAGGTGAACCGTCTGCTCGTTTGTCTTCCTTTCCATTAAAAAAAATACATATCCTAGAGACGAAGACTGTTAATAATAATGAAATAGTATAATTTTAATTTGTGTCTTTAATAGAAAAAAAATTATAAATGAGATATAATAAATATTGTTTATGAACACAAATTTATATGAGTTAAAGTTTTTAAATATATTAGGACAATAAGTAATATATTGCATATTATTGTCAAGTAACATGGACATTAAACTACTAACCCACCTGTTGTTTACCTCTTTACTTATAAACAATAACTGGGCTGCCGAGTAAATTTTAAACGATAAAATCATTATAAATTTCATATCTATAAATATGTTATCGTATAAAAAATTGTCCGTTACTTATTTAAGGAATATTGCTGCTAAGATAAACTGTACAACAAAATTCATTCAATGTCTTTCCGATATAAATCCTTTATTATTCTCACAAATATGCGTATTTATAACTCCATACACCGTGCTTATCTAAAAACACGATATATGTTTATATTAAGAATAATTTTTTTAATAACATAAATGAATAACCATTGTATTGAAAGATACTTCTTTAAAAAATTGTTAAGTATGAGTAAATTGAACCAATTTGTTATTTTTTAATAGAAGTAATGTAATGTTATCAATTTGGATAAAAAGTTATTAACAGAAACCTTATATAGAGCAAGTGAATATTTTAGTTAAAATAAGTTTAATTTTTTACAAATACTCACATTTTAAGTAACTTATACTAGTATCCATGTGTATAATGTAATGATTGTAAGTAATCAGTGTAAATGAGTAAATTACTATAACATAATAAATATAATATACTTTTCCTTGTAACTTAATATGAAGGGAATGATTTTTTGAATTTAAATATATAAATTTAAATAAAGTTTTTGTTTTAAGTTAGGGATAAAAAGTAAGTTGACATTATTATTAACACACAATATATAGAAATAGATATATCTGTGGAATAAAACCATTTTTACTATATAATTATTATTAACTAAATACAATGCCATCTGTTGGCAGTAAGAGGCAGTCGAAGAAAGTTTGGTCGGTCCCATAATGTTTTTTTTTTATATTATTTTATTAATTAATATTGATATTCTGCTAATTATATATTAATCACCGAACTGATCAGTAGTCCTTTAAAAATCGCTAGGTTAATACTCCCCAGTTTTTATGTGAGTGGGAAAAGTAATCAAGTACCCAAAGCTTACTATATTATTCAGGGTAAGTGGATGTAGTAAATTCTAAACATTAATATAAGTTGATTGAAATTTTGCTGTATATTTATTGCTAGTGTGAAATGGGTGAGTGTGTGTACCAGTGAAACATTGAATTTGTATCGGTGTGTGGAAAGCACTAGTGGTACACAAATGACAAATGATGCTATATTGGCCCATGAACGGTATATTATTACACTCTTTACACTATTCAGATTTTAAACATGACAAACCGGTAAGAAACTTTGTAATAAAATAATTAACTCTTTTTTTTACTTTATAAATGAACAACTCTAAAAGAGATGTAGTTCAATATTGCAGTTTTTGGTAATTGGTATTAATCAATTTTTAATGTGGCTTTAAAGCAAGTAGCAGCTTAAAAAGAAGATATGTAGCCAGCCAACAGAGAATTGCATGAACAAAGTAATAGTAACACAAGTTACGTGACTCGAATTTCAATCTTTTCACACCTTTTGCTGCACTTTTACGGCCGCGCTCACGCGGCTAAGGTGGTACTTAGCCGGGTGAGTCCTTTGTAGTGTCAGTATAAAGTAAAGTATGCACTCTTGGGGATGCCGGATGGTCATGGTCACCTTTTCTTTTCCCACTCCTGTCCCCTCCTAATCCGTAATCCCGATCCATCATTTCCAATAAACTTATTCTATTCAATTTCCCAGGTTGAATACGAGACTATCCGGACCATGTGTGTGTCTATGGGCGACGGGATCGCTTAACATCAGGTGAACCATCTGCTCGTTCGTCTCCCTTTCCATAAAAAAACAAACATACGGCGGGTAGTATGTTCACGGCGTCGTGAATGGTGAATATATTTATTTAGTGATGTATATGTGTGCATATATACCAAGTATTCAAGTTATGAATGCCTGGTGTCGTCTATATGAAGATGTAGTGAATGCCTATATGGGTTCGTATGTTTGTAAATACATACACAACACACGTGTATGTTACCAGCACTTTCCTTTTCGCCTATACCGTATAATTACCCGTGCCAGGCAACGCCATGTTCGTGAAGTAGACTCGATCTTCCGAGACTGTGTTATATAGTATATGTTTGTAGGAGTGTGTTTCTATACAGCATGACCGATGAGTCACTTTCTATGCTCGAGGACGTTAAATACTATTAAAAATAAATATTGATTTACGACTTGGTAAACATAATGGAAAGTTGAACAATTAATTGTGTCATTTATGTTTATCCTAGCGGGCAGGACATGATCGTAGTGGCGGGGGTTTCTTGAGCAGTTGACGATCTGCAGCGCACACAGCTGATCATTTATTCATTCATGGAAACGCTTTATCCATTTATTGGAAAATTTGGCCAAAACTAGTTAGGAACTCATCAGTCACCCTGTATAGGAGCATAGTTTTCGACCAAGGTTTCCAATTAATCAATGAAGTGTGATGGCAAGGCGTGGCGCCTGATCGGAATACGTTCGCCAATCCCCCAGCACTATCCCGCCTTTATCTCAGACCTGATCGCACAGTGTCCGCTAGGGTAACCGTATCTTTGGATTATGCTTAGTAAATTAACATTTACTTTCAAATATATTGTTATTCTTCATATATGATATCCTTGAACAACGAGTATTGAGAATGACTCACCAGTTACCCTGTAAATTTCACGGATACCTTTATTTGTGAGTGTATTGTACAATGAATGTTTATATGTGTGGGAGGCGAGAGTGCAGTCAATGCCTGTTCGTATGTCTGCACGTGATGTGCTTATGTTCGTGCGTGTGAGGACAGGCGTGGTGCAACTCACACATGCGGCGGGTAGTAGGTGAGCAGCGCCTCCCTGCGGGCCTCGGCCGCGTTGTAGCGCGTGGCCGTGAGCGCCGCGTGCAGCGTGAGCGTGTGCTGGCCCTGGGGCTCGCTGAGCGGGCACGAGCCGCCGAGGCGCCAGCGCGTGCAGCGCGACAGCCGGTAGGCGAGGCCCTCCATCGTGCCCGCGTCGAAGAAGTCGAACATGCGGGCTGCGGAATCGAGCCAAAACTTTGTTAAAACAACCTTTTACGTAAAAAGTAAAGAAATCTTCAAAATCAAATAGAACAAATCCTATCAGCGCCTCTGCATCTTTTGCAGGCAATTTAAGTATTGCTTGAGACTGGATGTTCTTGGGAACATTGCTCTTCTTAAGTTCCTATAAGCATCTAGTACCTCTATTATCAGACTACCTTCATAACCTCCATTTTTAAATTATACAGCATAACACGCTTGCCCAGAGATGTACCACCGCCCTGCACAAAGTCGACATAAAATAATGTATGCATAACTTTCTGTGTTGCCGTATCATTCCAGACCAATCCTACGCAATAAACCTATTTGGGAAATTTGATTTATCCAATTTCAACAATGCTCACGCAACACTCCGGATGTTGTCTGTGTCCATGGGTAACGAGATCACTTAACATCTGGTGAGCCGTCCGTTCGTTTGTCATCCTTCAAATAAAAAAGGTCTTATTCTTGCATTATCATTGAAATAACTAACATGTATAACTTCATTGAAACATTTTAAGACCTATTTAATCGATCTAAAGCAACTTTCTTATTTAAGTTTAGTAAATATCACAATTATAAAATCGTGTTATATTTTTATGAAGAAATTTCTTAACATATTGCATATGATAATGTAATCTGTACAAACAGCATGACAGTGTGAAATGGCTATTTATTATTTTAATGTATTTCTACTGCATCCTTTACATAAACTTTGAAAACCGTGCCAAATTGCAAACTCCTTATTCAGCTTAATTTTGGTAAAGACTACACGTGTTAATATTATGATTACGAAATTCTAGAACCTGCTATTAAAGTCGAGATTCAGTTAAATACATGAAGGCATCCCAACCCTTCGCTTGCTGTGTGAAACCGACTAGCCGAGGCAGAATACTCTGTACACATTCCTTTCGCATACACGTGATAATTATATGCTACTAAGTACTTAGCATTTGCTCGAAATTAGCGCCATACCGTGCCAGCACATAACGAGCGAACACCAAGTTTTGTGCATATTTGATAACGAGCATGATGTATATAGTCAATACGTAACTTGACCTCGTTTTAAAATAAATAAAAATACTTTATGATAGATTGTAGGTGGTAGAGCATAACATCCTTTCACAGCTTTTGCTGCACTATTACGGCCACGTCCGGGGAAGTACCACCGCCCTTTATAAAGTCGGCATTAATAAAGTACGCATGACTTTTAGGGATGCCGGATGGCCATGTCTACCCTATTTTTCTCAATCCTATCCCCACCAAATCCTTAATCCCGACCCATCATATCCAATAAACCTATTGTATACAATTTCCCTGGTTGACAACGCACTCGCAACTCTCCGGATGTTGCGTGTGTCTACGGGCGACGGAATCACTTACCATCAGGTGAACCTTCTGCTCGTTTGTCTGCCTTTACATAAAAAAAACGTGGATATCTAGTTTCTATACAGAGCGATTGACCAACATTTACTACTTAAAGTGTTAAACTGGTTTCGATGAATGGATTAGTTGCCAGAATAACTGATTGCGCTGACAACCAGTCGTTAGACTGTTAAAGATTTTCTTGACAACCGGACCGAATTATACATGACCGTTCGACGGATCATCACAACTTTCAATAGGCCAAGCAAACTAAACACAACAACACAAATAATTATTTCATCGCAAAATTCGAACCCATGACCTCTGCTTTGAAAAGCAGTGCCTATACCAATAGGCTACGATGATAGTGTCTATTGGTAGTTATACTATATTCGATTAGGACTTATTTCTTAAATTATCAATTATAAAATAATAGCTACAGAAATATTTCCCTAGATGCAGTTGCGAAACACAACCGCAAAATAAAAAACCCGAAGAAAATGTCGCTGCAGCCGAATTAAGTAATGCACAAGAAGAAGTCAATTTATCCGAAAAACTTATTATATCTGAGATGCAAATTGTCCAATGTAATTCCACAGTCGGTAGTGAGATGGTAATTTTTGTCTTAAAATTATACTTCCATCCATTCAGTCGAAAGACGTCCAGAGCAGGACATAGGCCTCCCCCAAGGATTTCCACGACGGCCGGTCTTGCGCCACTCGCATCCAGCGGATTCCCGCGACCTGAAACAGATCGTCGGTCCACCTTGTTGGGGGCCTACCCACGCTGCGTCTTCCGGTTCGAGGTCGCCACTCAGAATCCGTTGGCCCCATCGGGCATCGGTCGCAAAAATTTAATTATACTTAGCCTTTACATATATATTAGCAGTCTTATGTACAGAGTGAATACTGTGTACCAGTGACATGAAGGAGGGCTCTCGACCCCCCCGCCTTCCGTCTCATTCTGGCCACGCCGGGTCCGCTCAGATGAACATGGATTAAGTATCATTTTTTTTAACTTTACATTGTGTTTAATACGTGTAAACACAATGTAAAGTTAAAATGTAAATCATTATTTATTTTTTAATAATATTTTTGTTTTTTATATATGATTCTCACATATAACTTCTTAAAGTATTGAAAGTGACTCACCTACATTACTATATACTGTCGCCCTGTATATAAATAAAGTAAAGTAAGCCTATTTTTATACTGTCCCACTGCTGGGCAAAGGCCTCCTCTAGACAGTGGGTATTGGGCATAGTCCACGTCCACGCGGCCCAAGTGCGGATTGGCAGACTTCACATATCTTAGAAATATTATTTCTCAGATATGCAGGTTTTCTCACGATGTTTCCCTTCACCGCAGAGCACGTGGTAAATCAGCACGTAAAATTGCAATTAGAAAATTAACAATTTCATTGGTGCTGGCACCGGGAATCGAACTTGGGTTCGCCTCGAGTAAACAGAATTGAAGGCGAGCGCCCGGACACTGAGTTACCACGGCTCTAATTTGGGATAGAGGATATGAATTAACAGTGCAAAGGTTGTTAATAATTATGGAGATCGAGTGAATTATTTTGGTTTAATACCACTTCTTTCTCGAAGGAAGCTGCTAGATCTCTCTTTTTTACATAAATTGACAAACGTATATTAATGCTACTTACGTAATTTCTAAATTGGTCCAGTCTATTCCTAGAAACCTGCTGAAATCAATAACTTATACATCTTTTAGTCAAAAAGAGCACTGTAAAATCTGGGTCAATATTCACCTTTGAACAGGTTAATAGGAAGAGGAATGCAATACATAACTGTTAAGTAGACGTCTGCAATAATTTAATAACTGATGCAAAATCTTGCTATAGATATTTTCTCTAATAAATTTACTGATTTTAAAATACAATGTACAACAGGTAATTTGATCTATTAATTATTTTCATTAGTGATTACTTTGTTAAATTTCTTATCTAATATTTATGCTATGATTCGAATTAAATTTTAACATTTTCTTATTAATCTAATGTATGTGCTCGTCGTGTTGTAATGATTTCATATAACTGCCTCCGTAGCCTAGTGGTATGGGCCCTTACTACAACTTAAAATAATAATAAAATAAAAACATATCTTACAGTAATTATAGGTCAAAAATTAATAATTATTAGTTACGTTATCAGTACACAATAATTCTTGATATTTAAAAAAATATATAATAATAAAATTATATTATAATGAGTAAAAATTTATGTTTTAATTTTTTTATTTGAATTTTTTTAAAAATTTAATAATTATTGTAAGCAAGAGAGTACAAATCCGTTCTCCATTTGAATCACGGGTATCCGCATAATAGCTGCTGTGTCTAGCTCGCTCTGTGAGAATTGTTGCCACGATTATACTGTCCCGCAGCTCTTGTATAAGGAGGCTTGTGGCATAACACATGTTGGTGGGGCTCGTGTTTCTTAACAGTATGATAGGAATACCAACTTTGAATATGATGTCATGAAGAGGAAAGCCAGATGGACTCAAAGAATTTAAAAATTCTTGAGGTGTCAATGGACTTATAGTGTTTGACTTGACCGGAAACTTTTTCTAAAATCAGTTTATTGATCTCATTCAATGTATCGTTTTAGGTGACACTTTTCAAGATCAGGATATATTTCGTTTATCAGATGATTTAAGCTATGTAATATGTGACCTAACCTATCATCAAGTTTAATGTCAGCGCTAGTGCAGTTAGTATTAAGGCAGCTAACTTTTCTTTACCAAGATTCAGTAGTTGAAGCGGAAAATTATTGTTATAATTGTTACTCCACTCTCATGTTCGTTCGTCAATTGAGAGTTTTAACGGCACTCCATAAGTGAGATGTATTTAAGCATGACCTGATGATATCACCACGTATTCCTTTTGTTATTATAGGCAGTGTTTGCTGAAAATCGCCCCTACAAACAAAATTAACACCACCAATTACAGCATCTCAGTTTCTGAAATGTTTGAGCGTTAGGTTTACTGCTCGGTAAGATAGAAAGTAATTCTGAAAAGAACTTATTAAGAAATAAAACAAATAAATAAACGGAACTTCCGCAGAATAATTTTATTGATTGAAAAAATCTAATAATAGTTCTTATAATAATCCTTGGTAGAAATATTTATATAAAATGTAGATTTTATAAGAACGTATTAGTATAGAAGACACTTAAAGCCACAAAAATTACGAAAAGAAAAAAAATAAATTAAAATTTGTACGGAAACAGTAAGATAGAATCTAGTTCTGAAAAGAACGTATTACGAAATAAAACGAATAAATAAACGGAAGTTCTGTAAAGAACTTATTAAAAATAAACAAAGAAAGTAGTCGTGATAAAAACTTTTTATTAAAACAATGTGGAAAGAGTGCGTATTACGTTTCTAAAATTTTAATCTCGTCCCCGACAACTGCGTTGAGAGCCCATCGTGCAAGAAGGGTCGCGCGGCTACCAGGGTTGTCGACAGTAATATGCTTCCTTTATTTCCTCAAAAACCAATACCGAAATTCCCCATATTTTCACTATAAAAATAAAACAACTAAAAATGTATTACTGAACAATGAAGGTTTTTTTACCGCGGGTGGAGTCGCGCAGGCGGCGTCAGCTTCACGGGGCGCCAGACTTCAAGCGCTGTACTTAGATATATCCGGTGCTTTTGGTAACGCTGGCCAATCATTTTAGTTAAATTAAAACAAGGAGGATGTCTAGTTTTCGGGTAGCACCGTGCGGTGGAAGATAGTTACAATGGGTTGTCTACAGAGACAACCTGGGGCCTACGTTGTGTAACATCCCTATGGATGATTTGTTCCGCGTGCCACTACCGCACGTAGTAAAATTTGTAGCATATGGCGATGATGTCATGATACTAATCGAGGCAAATTTCCGCGCACAAATCGAGCTGCTTGCTAAGGGAACATTAGAGAACACGTGCCAGAAACCGGCCGAGCTTCGCCCCTCTGAAATCGAAAACCATGACGCTGAGGGAAAGTTCCAGCGGCCCCTGGTGATATATGCCCGTCGGGAATATTGATTTGTGCCGTGCCGTCATCAACAGTACTTAGCATCACAATTGACTCAACCCTGTCGTTCAGCGAACATGCAAAACCGATGGCGCTTAGAACGGAATACTGCTTCGGCAAGATGTCGCGTGTATCAGCCTCGGCTTGGGTAAAATATCACGTGCTATGCGTGATCTAAATACGTATCCCGCAGTCTGCTGGTGGGAACGGGCGTGAACGTATGTCGTGCGCTCGGCCCTCTCCAGGGGACAAAGGGGATCGCTGGTGTTGTTGACTAAGGCCTACCGGTCTGTCAGTACGCCAGCATTGCCGGTGGTGGCCGGGATGCTTCCGGCGGAACTGGAGGTTATCAGAGTTGGCAGATGTCAGAGCGAATGCTGGATGTTGCCGGGGCCGGAGTTGAGCAGATGAAAATAAGATCGGAGCTTGAGCATGAATAGGAAGAGGGGTGGAAGTTGGAATAACGTGGCATGACACTCCGTCAATTTTTCTTGGAGATCGCTAAGCTACTTAGGGCAAACTTGGTCGCTGCCAATTTTGAGACCTTGCAAGTGCTTACCAGATACAGTTGCTTCCGGTAACGGTTGCACGTTATGAGACTTTGTGAAAATGGCATAAGCTAGTACGGAGTGGAAGAAGAGGACCGGCACCATGTGCTGTGGTCGTGTCCGTCATACGAGGATATTTAAGAGGTCATGTTGGAAGCTGTGACCCGAACGGAGCCGGGCCCGGTTTACTATCTCGTTGAGTCGGAGGCTAATTTTAGCCCCCTGAAACAATTTACGCATGTGTGGTACAAGCGCCGCAAAGAGCTAGATAATATGGCGCCTAGCAGTGAGTCAACCGTAACTGTCAGCCCTGAAAGGGGGAGAGTGACCATGTATTGGCCTTCCCACAACCGAGGGCAAACTGCGCATGGAGAGCGAGACTCGCAACTCCCGGCAGGCCCCACTCGAGGCCCGGTTTTCTTTTCCTCCTGCCGCCACAAGACGTGACAACGACACGCAACATCCGGGACAGCTTGCGCGACGTTGTCCCGAAGAACGTCCCCATGAGCACGAATTAACGCATCTAGGGGAACTATCGCGTCGCGGAAATCTCTCCCTAACCACATCCGAAGACCGCTGTCCATCAGAACAATCACAAGGGAGTATTGCTCCCAGCTCATCAGTCAGCTCTGCTGATCAGTGCC
Organism: Graphium colonna; assembly: GCA_025505425.1. Lineage (NCBI taxonomy): Eukaryota > Metazoa > Arthropoda > Insecta > Lepidoptera > Papilionidae > Graphium > Graphium colonna. The sequence continues at coordinate 3,157 of JAOCPS010294560.1, read as the reverse complement.
ATACCGGAAACTGGGCAGCACCCACTGCACGGCACTCATACGAGCACCGCGCCGTGGACCTTGCAGGCCATTCCTCGGGTCAGCCGGCGATAGATGAGCACCTTCCCTCTTCTCCCCTCCTACCGAAGTTTGAAGACTTCTGCAGCGCTAGAAAATGGTCTGTCTCAGCAAGATGCGGTAGATAAAGGAAAGTTGAGTCCACTTAGTAGGAAAGCGGACCCTGTTGTAGATCGGGATAAACGCTAGGGTGGAGGAAAAGATACCACTGTTGGACTAAGACCTCCTCTAGAACGAGGGTATAGGGCATAGTCCACTACGCAGCCCACTGCGGATCGGTGGACTGCACACATCTTAGAAATTATATTTAATAGACAGACACGATGTTCTCCTTCACCGAAGAGCACGTGGTTATTCAGCACTTAAAATTGCAATTAGAAAATTGACTATTTCATTGGTACCGGCACCGGGGATTGAACTCAAGAAGGCGAGTGCCCAGACATTGAGCTACCATGGCTCTAAAATAAAACTAATAAAACCATATTTTAATGAACAACTGTTATAGGGTTCTGCTTTAAGAAATTAATCATAAGTAATTAAAACTAGCAGAGATTTGAAGTTTAATCACGCGTGTTCATAAAATCCCCGTATTTTCCCTGAATCAAAGTTCTCCTCACACATTCTCCAATCTGCTTCGCTCCAATCCCCATAGATTGGCAACCCTGGTGGCTATCTACCTTATAGACGTGATAGGCCCCTTCCCTCACAGTGACCTACGCGATGCCATGGCGCATCTTTGCGTTGACCGAACATTAATATGATCGGGTATTTGATAATTAAAGCTAACTCTTAAATTAAGCAAACATAAAACACTAAAAAAAACCTTACTGATAAAGCAATATTTTTCTAAATACTTTGACGTGTTGAATATGAAAAAGAATCGCAAATAGAAATATCAATCAATAGATTACAGCACGGTCGCGGTTCCATACCTATGTATGTCGTATTATCTTTTAAACTATTTGCAAATTATATGCAGTTAAAGGAAAAAAAATGTATTAAATACTTACGACTACATATTCACTTATTTTGATAAGAATTCATAATCATTGATAATATTGACCAATAAACATGACCTTCCGATTTAAAAAAAATTAATAGAAAGTCTTTCAATAGTATATACAAAAGTTAGACATATGCTGTGGCTTATTTTTTGCAGGTACTATCAAGCTGTATAACTTTTATCTAGGACTCAATTATATGTCTCCATCGTTAAGGCAGCAGTTCATAAGAAACGTTTTTGTTCGACCGTTTTTTCTCCGACTTACTTTAAAAACCTGGCTATAACGAATAAGTCTTTTCATTTTATGGGTAAAATATAGTTTATGTTTTTTGCAAATAACGTAGCCTTCTCTTGGTAAAAGAATTATCAAAATCAGCTACAATACTTGGTAATATTATATAAACGCTTTTATCAATAATATGCAAAAAAATAGTAATAAAACAGAATTTCGCCTGACCGTGAGCCCATCGTTGAGAATCGTTAATGTAAATTACGGCTCGTTATATTCTTCCGGGATCCTTTTTAATGTTCCTGGATATTTTGAAGCCAAGTTACAACGCTATAGGACTGCCTTGGGATGCGTTTCCCTAAGTGATGATGACCACAAAATTCACGATTTCGGTGGATTTGTCATTGATCACGGTCACAAGTTGAGTTGAAGTGTTCTTTTGATGTTTAATCTTGACGCGAATTACTTAGAATTTGGCATAGTTACTCATTTGGTATTGTATATGCTCAATGAATACAATAATCGTCAACTTTAAAGAGCTGTGCTAGAAATCAAGATTAAGAAAATTGTACAGGACAATTAAGCTTACGACATACTTGTTTGTATTACTGTTAGGTAAGGGTTTATAAAAACTTTTAGGAAAAATATGTCCCAAGTTCTTTATAAAATTAGGCTAACGACACTAATCAACAAACGTATATTATATTATCCAGTTCCTTTTGTAGACTCTTGAATTTGATTATCAATTATCATTTCATTAATTAGGTTCGAAACCGTTTAATGAAACGAAATTAACACTCAATCTTTAATTTTCCGTCGCTTAAGGCCATTTGATTAATCAATGCTTAAGCAAACGTTTGAACAGTGATCAAAGTTATATTGAATTTTCATTATCCACATTTCGAGAAAATTTTGCAAGGGATCACTTAATTAAAACATGCCGGATGTTAAATGTGGTAAATAACTGACTCAAGATTGATCACGTCATACAGTCAATAGTATTAATAAAGTCTGTGGGCATTTTCAGTGTTAACGCAACCCGAAGAAAAGTTGAAGACTTAGTGGATTTGTTTGTTTGGTTATACACACTAATCCCAGGAACTACTGGTCTGAATTGAAAATTTTTAAAAGTTGGATATTCAATTTCCCTTTTTTTATCGCATATACCTTGGTTCTGAGGACTTCTTCGGAATAATACCCGCTGCTCAGTTTGTACAGCGTACAACGCGACAAACCACCAAGTACCATCGCTACCATCTTGATGGTTGGCTGTTCACTTCTGTGCGATTCCACCGTCATTTTTGCCACACACGACGCCTTTATGGAATCAACTGTTGCCAGAAGTATTTTCGGGCCGATACGACTTCAACCGAAACCTTTAACAAGAGATTCTATTCCTGTGTCAAAGGCCGGCAACGCTCTCGTAACTCTTCTGGTGTTGCGAGAGTCCATAGGCGGTGGTACCATTAGGTGAGCCACTTGCTCGTTTGCCTCCCTCTCTCTTTAAAAAAAATTGAGGAAAGCTTAAAGCTAATTAAAAACTATGACCAGTGGCAGCGGAGCATCAAAGAAAAATGTTAAAAAAACAGGGAAAATTTACGCAGGTGAAAGCGCATAGAGCAGCTAGTGATAGAATATTTTTGTGACCTTTTCTTGTTCCTATATAGACATTTTTTTATATAAATTCTCAAGGAAATCCTATTATTTTTTTTTCTTTGCTTCATTAAGACTATATCTTAATATGTGAAAAGGAGTTCTTTGCAATGATATTATGATGAATGTGACATTTATCATAGTTGGAGTTAATGGTAAGAAAAAGTGAAGAAATCAAATATTTTCTTGAAAAGATCAAAATGTGGCATCTCAAA
>JAOCPS010294450.1:0-13044 GCA_025505425.1 Graphium colonna | reverse complement strand
ACGTTACGGTCCTAATGAGCATAATCACTCCCCTCCATCCCTCTCATTCCGTGAACTTAAAAACGCACCCTCGTATGTCATAAAATTAGGGGAATAGTTTTCGATCAAACTTTCAAATAAATATAGTCGGTCTTGCGCTATTCGCATCGAGCCACTTCCTACGACATTTTTCCGGATTTCTTTGAGCAATGTGCCCCGCCCACTGCCACGTTGCTCCCATCATATGTTTATAGTTTATGTAACATATTTTTTTCTCCTAAACTTAAAGAAATCAAGAATAAATGTTTTATGTATGCATATAATCTTGATACATAAAGTTTTTACATAGGCATAGATTACTAAATAATTACATAAATAAAAAAAAACTGCTGATTAAATCAATCAATTTAGATTATTTAATACTGCTTATTTTTTATATTTATGTTCTAAAAATTTCGTTCTTGATGTCAAGTAGCGCCAACAATATCAAAGATTTTATAGCCATATCTTAATGAATGGATATCGTTCTCCTGGTATTTTATACTATACAGAAATACAAGGAACTTGAATCAAACTTTTTTTGTTTTACTCTAAGTTCCTTGCAGAAACATCAATGCATCAATTGTCAAACGTTTAAAATGACAGCACATTTGTTGACAAATGTTCATGATGTTCTTTCTGAATTTGACGAAAATTGTTATTTAGTTCAAGGATTATATCAGTATTATCACTATGTTTGTGATGGTTTTGATGATAGGGTAATGATCTTGTTTACCAATATATATCATCCAGCTTAAGATAGTACAAAATACTAATTTATGCACTTATCAAATTCAAAATTTCAGGGTTGGGGCTGTGGTTACAGAACATTACAAACAATATGCTCATGGATGAACAATAATTATAAAGATATAGGCAAAGTTCCTTCTATAACACAAATTCAAGAAACTTTAGTTGAATTAGAAGATAAGCCTAAACATTTTTTAGGATCAAAGCAATGGATTGGTAGGTTTGAGGTAATTTTAATTTCTGTTGATAAAACTAGGTACAAATTGAAATGAAACATGAATAACTATAGCTTTAATAGATACTAACGATAATTGCTACTGTTTATACAAATTATAAGCTTCATATTCTTATCTCAAAAAATTATTATTTGCAACAAATTACGGGTTATAACAATGTTTTGGTAATTTTTTCCTTCTGGAGTCTTCCTATTTTGGTTTGCCAATATTTTTAATTGATTGAGAATATTAATTCATTAGATTGGTGTAAAGCGAAATTTCTAGGCAACACTTGGTTTTCCAGTAAAAAAAAGTATAAAGTTTGCAATTTGTATGGACAATCACCATTTTTGATACCGGATCGCGACGTATGTAAATATTATATATAGAAAATATTTCCAATTGGTTGAAATTTGTAATTGATTTAACTGATATACAGATTTATAAAATTAACATTTTTGTGTAAAAGTAAAAATAGTGTACCAAACCTCAAGGTGAAAGAACTTCTAACTTATTTTTTTTCTACTTTTGCGTTCTAATTTGGTACAAAATCATTTAATGTTAAATTGATTACAAATTTCATCTAATTGGAAATATTTTCTATATATAATATTTACATATGTCGCGATTGGGTATCAAAAATACAGGTTGTCCATACAAACCAAGCATTGCCTAGAAATTTTGCTACTAGACATGTGTCTAATGAATTAATATTCTCTATCAATTAAAGATATTGGTATATGGTATTTGGTGTCCCAGAAGGAAAATATTACTAATGTTTCTCCTATTTATTAAAATTCTTTGCATTTGCAACCAAATTAATGTATGTACATTTTTTTTTAATCAACATGTGTTAAAATGTGTATGTAACCTTGAAATGAAAGTCAATAAAACCTCCTTCCACTTGTAACCTATTTTTGGCATTTGTATTCTAATTTGCTGGGGTTAGGTTACTTAGTTGCACATATACATAGTAAGCCCTGTAAAACTGGGCAACATGTACGAGTTCTTGTGTCAGTAATGGCAATACATTAAAGATTTTTTTTTCTTAAATACTAATCATTTTCCAGAAATCTTGCTATGCATCAATTGATAACCTATATTGTATAAAAATATTTACAAGCAATAACAAGTGTGTGCATAGAACAAATTACCATCATGATACTTTAGTCTTTACTATAATATCAAAAATGTTTTAAGTTATATATTGTTTTATAATTGTCTTTAATTTTCCTCTGATATAGTAAGCTGAATAAAACAAATCAGGTCCTTCATCCATATATAAAAACCCTACATACACAGTCAAATAAAATTGACAATTAAAATAGTCTCTAACTTAACATAAATGTCTAAGTTATTTTGCAAATATAATCTTACATGCGGAAAATCAAGTTGTTATCTATTTACATATGCATTTTGTAGATTTACCAAGCAATATCCAACATTGGAAAATATTATAACTCAACCTTTTCCAAGACAAACTAATGCACAATTTGATATTGTGCCAGAGATATTTTTGAGACTCTCCTTGTGTGACCTTTTTGAATTCGCTTTTTGTGTATAGACATTTTACTTTTCATCACTTGTTTCAATTGTTTCTAGGTTTGCCTTGTATTAGACAAACTGTATGATGTGCCATGTAAAATTATTCATGTGAATAAAGGGGATGAGTTGGCAAGTATAACGGAAAAACTGAAAGTGCACTTTGACAAATTTGGATCCCCTATTATGATGGGAGGGGATATAGACTGTTCATCGAAAGGTGTCATGGGCATTAGGGTTTCAGGCAAGAATACCAGTCTTCTAATAGTGGTAATTATTATACTTATTTCCCTATTCTTATTTGTAAAGGTATATTTAGTGTTTACTGAGCCTATAGATTCATCCGCATTTCATTTGGTACTTGGCTTCAAGTGTAATGCTAGATAGCCTTAACTAATCATTAAGGGTCTACAAAAAAATAAACAATACATGTATATATTTATACTTTTACATAAAATTGGAGACAATGAACTATGTATATGGCCCACAAATGTGAACTATTTATTCTTTTCTGACAGTTGGATACATCAATTTTTACATTGTCATCAAGTGTTTGAGAGGAAGCTACCGTCAGCTCGGAAGGCAGATTCTATTGACAAGAGCGGGCGAGAAACTCAGCAGTTGCTCTTTTAAAATAATAATAATATCATCAGTTAAAGGTATTTATTATAGGGTTGCCCTGCCACTGTTATTAACATTCTTTCTTCTTTTAATTAGACTTGTCTGAATAATTATTATAAACTATAGAATAAATTGAAAATACGAGAAACTGAATTCATACTTAAATGTGTTTCTAAAAGTTTATTGGAGAGCTTTATAGAGAATTGTCGGTGAGTCACCTTAAATATAAAAGGAAAGCAATTGGTAATTGATTACCGTCAAATTTATGTAATAAAATTAGAGGCATAGTTTTAGCCAAAATTTTCCAATAAATGAAGTGTGGCAGTACGGCGCGATGCCTACCCAGCTGTGCATGCCGCAGGTCATCGACCACCCCGCCACTTCGGCTATGCCGTGTTCGCCAGGATGAACATGAATTGCGCAATAATTTTTTTAACTTTAGATTGTTTACTCCATGGTAAATAAATATTTATTTGTATTATACTTTTATTCTTCATATATGATCTCTACATATAACTTGAATATTCAAGGTGAATCATAAGTCACCCTGTATAGTAGACTGAAATATATATCATATTCAGCATGCATTGAAGTAGACCTTATTATGTCATCTATGTAAGATAGGTTAGGATTTGAGAATAAAGGGTTTGGTGAAGGAAAAGTGGCTTGGGATAGCATATCAGATATCTTAATAACAGGAAAAATTTTAAAAAGATAAATACTTTTACATTATTTTCTCTAATATTTTGTGAATCATCCTAGTTCAAGACATTTATCAAAAATGTGAGTTACTACATGATTCTGTCGCCAATGACAATATTTTTGTCCCTGGTGGTAAGTTTGATGGATAAAGTAGTTTCTTTTAAATTTTTTGAAAATATTTAATGATTTCTTTTTAAGTTTGTTACCGTGAACGAAAAGCCTAGAGAATTTAAAAGCATTTATTGATATATAAGCTCCATGACTAACTAACTATATGATAATAATATTTGTTTACAGAAAACAGTAAAATCAACTTCAATTATGTTAGAAGCAAACATTTGTGAAACAAATTTTTCAGTTATTCTGATGATGAGGAAACTCTTAGACATGTAACTATATGGGACTACCTGTAACTATATCCTTTTAAGTAAATAAAAAATATTCAAATCAGTAAATAATTTGCTGAGAAATCAGTATACAAAAAAGGAAAAAAAAAACACAGTAGAATTGAGAACCTCTTTGTTTTTTAAAGTTGCAAAAACAAAATACATTTATACTTAGTAAAAAATATATTTTGATATTTTTTTTTTAAGTATAAATGTATTTTATTTTTGTAAAAAACAGGACTAATAAATTAAACTGTTAGTCATTTTGAACTAGACAATGAAATATCCTAGATTCAGCTGTAGTTTTGAATACTATGATATGGTTACTGGTATAAAATATAGATACAACTTTTTTTATGGAATAGAAGACAAATGAGCAGACCATTACCCTGATGGTAAGCAATCCCGTCCCCTATAAACACATGCAACATCCAGAGTCATAGTACATTGTGAACCTGGGATATTGGATAGAATAGGTTTATTGGAAAAGATGGGCCAGTATTAGGCATTTGGAGGCAATAGGAGTATGTAAAGTGAAGGGTAGACATGAACATCTGGCATCCCTAAAAGTGTTGTAACTTTTCTGCTGTTGCAGGAGTGTGACCACTTAACATCAGGTGAGCCGTTTGCCTCCATCTCTATTTCAACAAAAGGCATTGTTTAATGTCTCATGTCATATTTCACAATGGGGTATTAACATTATCAATAACCTAAGCCAGTCTAGATTATAGGATAATCTTTGTAAAAAAACAAAGATTGAATGATCAAATTGTAAGATAATTGTAATTAAAATAAAAACAATCACTGTGTAGGTTGTGAAAATCTTATCATTTCATAAAACTTACTTTCAAGGTTAACTTATATTGCTTAAAGTCTGGCTTTATTGACTATTTCTTTAATATTTTTTGTTGTGCGAAGTTTATACAACATAATTTCTTAACATAAAAATAAAATCAGAGTCTTACCAATAATATAATCATATTCTGTTGATAATTTTATATTTGTATAAGTTAAAAACAAATCACTATAATAAATAATGCATGTAAAAAATAAAAAAAGGTTTACGCCTAATGAATAAATAAGAAACTGAATATAATATGGGTACCACATCGTTTTCAAATAAAATTTCCGAACTTTTCTAGGTTATAATGAATAAAATAATAAATAGTGAAATTTATACGTTAACGTCTTGAACCTTTTGTACATTTTTACTTTATTATATATAATAATACCGATAAGGTACTAAATTGTTATTTAACTAATTATATTTTGATACAGGTTTGACATTTGAGAATATTAATGTTGAAATTTGACATTGACAGTTCATACACTAGTAAATGTTTTGAAATTTGCTGCAAGTAGCTGAAGCGCTATAACATCTTTTCGATATGGTTTAGTGCTACATATAGAACCAGTAATGCGGCATAGTAGCATTTTTCAACGAAGTTTGAAAACTATGAATTCATTAGCCGTTGCCTACTGTTTTAATCACAATTTTAAAATATTTTTGCGTTTTCTATATTACATTTAATATTTCTTAGCAATAAAAAATATTGAAATAGCTTAGCGTTCCATCTAAATTCTAATCGGATTTTACAGTTTATATAAAATTCAATAATGTGAACCAAAGTAAAATTACTTACTTTTCTTAATAAAAAATTATATAACTATATTGCAATAAAACATTTATAAAAAAAAAATTGTTTTTTTTTGTCTACTTATCTACAGCAGTCTAAGCTATAATGTTAAACTTTTTAATATAAAAAAATATACAAAGAAAGTTTATTAAAATGATAAAATAAAAATAAATACAATTTTTATTTATACAATGATAATCTTAATAAATTAACCTTAAATACCCTTATATCTAAATTTACAATATTTGTTGTTGGTAAAAAAATAAAGGCTAAGAAACAAACTAAATTTGCAATATTTGGGGTTCCAATTTTAATCGATCTATGGTTTCTTGTGGCATACAGTATGTAGGGTTTACAGGCTTAATACTTGTACTTCCTAACAATGATAACCCTGCCAAACCAAATAGTGTATGAAATGGATCTGTTATGTCTCCTGGTCGATCGCTAAAACCTCCTGTTTCTGCATCTTGACAAGCCAATATAAATTGTTCCAAATTCTTTTTGTCCACCCAATGTATTCTGTTCAACATTGACAGGGAAGCCATGACCCACCTGTAGTTTAAACAGAAAGAATAATATGACAATTATTTACAAATAATATATAATAACAACTTTCCTAAAATAAGAGACAAATAAACATTCAAAATTTCCATATGTTTATTGGACTTAAAAAAAGAAGGACACTCTCAATTCCGATGTTTCTATTTTTTTTTATGTATGTTCGAGCGTATCTCAGCCATTTATGAACTGCTTTTGAATTTTCTTTTATATATTGTTTATATATCTAAAAGGATATACTTTCGAAATGGTCCCAAATAATTTCTAAATTTAAGAAAAATCGCTTAAGTAGTTTGTTTTTTTAAATCAAAATAATGGAATAAACATGTTCCCAAAAGGACACTTAGGCGTTTGCAATAAAAATAATCTTGTTTTCAAATATCTAATTGTTGTAATCCATTTTAACATTAAAACAAATATTCTAAAATATGAGACAACAAAATGTTTATTGGTGGACGAGATATTTGACTGGGAGAGAATATTAAATAGCAGTAAGTCCACCTATTGTATTCCTTTTTTAAGAAGTGTTTACAACAAAGATAAAAAAATACTTTAACTATTTATTTTCTATTTAATTTTATTTAAAAAAAAATGCAATATGCTTATCTATATATTAATACATGAAGCGAATATTATTTAAACTGTATGATCCAATGATATCAAATTTTCTAAATCATTATCTACAAAAATATATAATTAAGCCTGGCCTTACCAAGAATAACAAAGGTCGGGAAGTTTTTCCGGTCGCCCGTTAAGCCCACCACTTGGCAACTGTCTTTCACAAAGCCACCATGATAATTCGTCAGCATGTAATGCGTCCATCCTCTTGCAAATTGATAATGTGCCGACACAGCAGTAAATGAGCCCTTCAAATTATAACACACATTAAAAGTAGCAAATACAGTAATCCCGTCTATATATAACACGGTACTCTTATAATGCGATTTCATGTCCCTCATATAACATGTGTATTCTCCCATATAAAACGGGAATAACCCACATTATAATTCTGTACTGTGAAATATATTTTTTATGATTTGTTATTGATTATTATGATTTGGACAAAAAAAAACTTAAATTATATAATTATTGCAATTATAATAAAAAAATCTATGTGTAGGTTGTGAAAATCTTTCAATAAAACTCAATCCCAAAGTTAATTAATATTTCTAAAATTCTTCCTTTATTTATCACATTATGAGTAATTACTTTTATACCAAGTTTAGCCAATATTATGTATCAACATACTAAATATCAGAAATATACAAAATATCGGCTTAGTGCCTGAAGGTCTCGACAATATGAATGGCTTACTGAGATTTCTGGAGGAGATAGGTTGATCCGAGTAGAGAGCACAACCCACCCTAATGCAAAATAGGCGCAATATACATTGAGTAACGGAAACAGCCAGTGTTTACCATGCATACACTTATGTCTCAGTATAAAATATGATTAAAGTCTTACGTATTATATAATCACATACTATTGATAATTTTGTATTTGTATAAGTTTATTCCGATCTTCTAAAATCTTAAAAGAAATAAAGATCAAAGTACTGTCAGCTAGCCATAATTTAACATATAAAAATATTACCTGCATGGCTTTCCGATCCTGGCTTGGAACCAAAACCACCGTCAAAGTTCATACAACTCAAAACAAAGTCCACAGCTTTGTTGACATTGATTGCGTCTAAACGGTGTAATATAGATAAACTCATTACAGCACAAAAGGAAAATCTCGTGTCTACTTCACCCCATTTGTCTCCTGCACAGAAAAAAAAAATTATTCACTTAGACTTCTTTTCTGTACATTTGTAATAAAGACTAAGGCTTATTAGTTTAAGGCTGTCTTAATATATGTAAATCCTGTTGACACTATAATTAATAAACAAAAAAAAAGTTTTGCCCATTGTGCATTCTATGACTAGGAATAATTTTTATATTTACTGTAAATTTTTAAATAAAATGTTGTAAACAAAAGTTTTAATGGCACTGTGTTTTTTACTACATTTAATAAAAAATGTTATGCACAAGTAAAAAGATTTAAAGAACAATGCTCATTTTTATATAGCAAAATTGTACCATGTTGAGTTTTTAAGTTTGAAATTTTTTTTTAGAGACTAGACTTATATGAACTTCTACAGAAGTTCTTTTCGTAAAAAATCCAGAGTTTCGAAGTTTCGGAAAATCGACAAACCAATGGATAGATAATAGTTTCTATTGCATTTTACATCTTTATGACCGACTGTGACAACTAAATGTGTAGGTAGCGCAAAATTCATAGTTTTATGCTTGAAATTAAATTCCCTGTTCAAAAATTAAATGCATGCAGCTTAATGTAGTAAAAAAATATGAAAATAATTACTATATAATTTTAATTTTGAAGTTTGCGAGCTCTTTTGCATGGTACCGCTTTTGAGCATTGTCCTTTGTTAATTTTTCAAATATTCTTGTACCTTATGTGAAGTTGGTGGTTATATGAGATTTTTTGGTGTCTTTCTGATATAATTATCATAAAAAATAAAGTACAGTTTAGTAAAAATTACCAAAGAAACTGCCATCCTCTTGTTGTAGTGAAGCGACATATCTCACAACACCTTCAACATCAATTGCATCAAGTCTATCGTACAAAGCAAGTACCTGAAAACATTAGTATAACTGAAAATTGATATAAAAGTTTTATGGGAAGAGACTAGCAAGGATGACTAATGAACAAATTATGATTAGAAATAAAAGTATACAGGGTCACTAGCGGGTTATTAACTACATTAAGGGAGACCACTTGGTACTCACTTATCATCATATTTATGCCGGATGGATATGTCTACCCTTTTCTATTCCTACTCCTATCCCCTCCAATTCTTTAATCCTAACCCCATCCCTATCCAATAAACTTATTCTATGTTGCATGTGCCTATGGGCGACGGGATCACTTATCATCAGGTGAATGTCTGCTTGTTTGTCTTCCTACCCATAAAAAAAACTACTTCCCTTCCATCTCACTTTAGTTCATCTATGCACTAGGATGAACATTAATTAAGTAATTAATATTTTAACTTTTGATTAGGTGTTTGGTCACTGGTAAAAAGGTGTTTTATTAATATTTTTATAGTTCATACATGATCCTCACACATCTTAAAGTATTGCGAGTGACTCATTCATCACCTAGTATTTTAAAAATAATTATTAATAAAGAAATATATATGATGAAAAATAACAAATTTTATCTAAAAACTATCTGTATAAGTTATTGGATTTTTAAGTTCTGATTATTTACTTTTAATACTAGATGTATTAAAAGTAAATAGTCTGAACTTAATTATATGTATAAAAAATAAATCTTAAAAACTTATTTCTTTTTATTTGTATATTTATTACCTGTATAGCACTTAAGGTGTAAAGCATATGAGGATCATGACCAATGCTGGCAGATATGCCTCCACTTTCATTATCTTGACAGGATGCAATGAATTCTATTATTTCATCTTTTTGCAATCTAAAATATTGTTAAAACAATAATTTATTAAAGGATATAAAATTACAGTAAGGTGATTCTAATCATATATTAAAGCAGTTCTTTTTTTTAAATAAAATATTTTAAATACATATTATGACTATTAAATGAATAAGGTGATAACTGTTTTAATTTTAAGCTGTATGTTATAAAAACATTATACTTTAACCAACATAAGAAGTTATTATCCAAAACATAATGATCAAACAGCAGTTTACGTCGCTTTAAAGATAACCTTTTGTCAAGTGGGCAGACATGGAATATAGACTATAACAAAGGATATAGAAATTTCAATACCTTGAAGACTGATTCATTAAATCCATAGCAGTAAGTGTCCAGTATATGCCCGACATACGAAGATATTCAGTCATGCAATATTCATAATCATCTTTGTTTAGACCGTAACTAGCGAGATAGTCGGAATGCTTTTGTAAAAGTAATGTTTTTGGCCGGTCGTCAGAGAGAGTTACATCTTTTTTAGGAAAAGACATGGTAGGCAATGGTACTGATAATATAATACAATATATTTATTTAAACATACACTCGATTGTACTGTTTGAATCCGATTTCAGGTTTGATTTAAATGTCATATTCTGTCACAATTTAACATTTGAATTTTATCTTTCATAAATGGCAAAAGTTTATATGTTACGTCCATTGTAAAGTTTAAAATGTTGAAATGATGTATTTAAAGATAATGTTTAATTTGTTGTGTATAATTCATACTGAAATTGTTGTATTAAAAAGTTTTGTTATTTTTATATTTCTTCTTAAGATTCAAAATTGTAAAAACCAATATAAATAACAATATTACCTATACTTGAATATGGTGTACATTGGACGATTATCTGATTTTAATGGTCTTTTCTTCGTTTATTTTAGTCGTTGATACTATAAAATATGTACAAAATATCATTATTCTTTTTAAAACTTCGCAAAATAAGAAAACTGTAATGATAATTTTAGGGTATGATTTTCCTTACCATTTAAAATTTTAATATGTAAGATTAAAATATGAAGGAAAAAAGTTCAGGGTTCTGAATTACTTATTAAAGGCCACATTCCACGGAGCATTATCCTTATTTGTAAAACATATGAAGGTTTGTTTGTTTGTTCGTAACGCTTTGACGTTACGACTTTTAATTATTTGTAATAGATTTATAGAAGATTCTTGGGGGTGAAATTTACACAGAATTGGCTATAGGGAATACCTCGCAACTAGAAGAGTTATTATTTCCAAAGAAATAAAAATGAAATTGTAGACGTGATACACTATTGCTATTCTCTTGCGGCGTTTGTAAGGCCACTTGTATGAAATATTATTATAATAATTCTGAAAAATATGTGCTGTATACCTCTAAGTAAGTACTTTCAACTGAAACTATAGCGGACTTATTTTTATACAACTCACCACACTTACAGTCGTAAATAATGTATGGAGAGAGAGAGATCAACTGCAAAATGAAATTGTCGTTATTTATTTTGTCAAGAAGTCGGACGGACTATCGGATGGCTACGGAACCCTTTCACCCCCCGACACGCTCTTGGCTGGTTTTTTCGCTATTGCATAGTTAATGTTTACATAGCAACCACATTCTTCTATAATTGCCGTACGTACGACACAAAACGATGACTTCTATAATTGCCGTACGTACGACAAAAACGACAGTGTTGCTGAACGCAACACTGTCGTTTTGTATCGTTGACAACGTGGTCGTTCAAAAGCTGTAGTGTAGATATCTGATGTAAAAATAATATCTATCAAGCTGAATATTTGTGAATAGCTTCTGATGACCGATCGGTGCAGATGCTAAGCCCTTAGCTTCGGCGTCGTGGGTTCGATCCCCACATGGAACAATTATTTGTATAGTCTACATAATTGTTTCGGATCTGGGTGTTCGTGCATGTGGAATTTACGTTTGTAAATCACCTTTGTAGAAACCATAGAGCTTATAGTAAAGGGCAGCATTTTAAAAAGAAACCTTCTTTTGGTGATGCCTAACAAGTACCTATAGATATTCTTGATTATGGTAGCTGTTTCCATCTTTTTAGACCTTTTGCTACACTTCTACGACTGCGCTCGTCCGGGGCAGTACCACCGCCCCTTATAATGTCGGCAAAAAATAAAATATGTATGACTTTTGGGGATGCCGGATGGATATGTCTAGTCTTTTCTTTCCTATTCCTATCCCATCCAAATCCTTAATCCCGACTCCATCCTATCCAATAAACCTATTCTATACAATATCCCAGGTTCACACTGCAGCACTCGCAACTCTCCGGGTGTTGCGTTGAGCTATGGGCGACGGGATAGCTTACCACCAAGTGATCGTTTGCTCGTTTGTCTTCCTTTCTATTAAAAACAACACTGATCAAATAAGACGACTGCGAGAAGCCATAAAGGAAAAAAAAACGAGGCAAACTCTGAGCGAAAGTCCTGTTTCATCAGGACAACGCTCCTGCACACAAAGCCGAAGTTGCGATAGCTGCTATTCGAGAAGCAGGTTTCGAAATGGTTGAACACACGCTCTATTCAGCCAGATTTAGCCCCCAGCGACTTTTATTTGTTTTCTCAGCTCAAGGAACACCTCAGGGGCAAGAAATTTGAGTATGATAGCGAGGTGATGGCTGCTGTAGAGCCATTTTGGGATAGCCAATATAAAGATTTTTTTAAAGGGTATTTTAGGTTTAGAGAAACATTGGACCAAATGTATCGACTTGTTAGGAAACTATGTAGAAAAATAAATTAAATTTAAACTAGAATCGTTGTTTTATTATGCTCATTATCATTACATCAAACTAAAGCAAAATTTGTCTTATTTTAAGCGTATTAAGAAAGTTGTCGCAGGCTTTTGTTAAGTTTTTAAAATATCTCTTAGACAGCTTAAAGAATCTGAGAAGATTATTCTTTTGTCTAGCTTGTGAGATTCGACAAAAGTTAATGCCTCCAAGAGCGCAATACCTTCTCCAGTAAAATAGAGTATAACGCGGGGCATTTAAAAATTAATATAAAAAAGGAAAAGAAAAGGGTAGACATGGCCATCTGGAATCCCCAAAAGTCATGCATACTTTATTTTATGCAGACTTTGTAAAGGGCGGTGG
>JAOCPS010294229.1:0-13045 GCA_025505425.1 Graphium colonna | reverse complement strand
ACTGAAAATTGTTAATTTCGAAAATACTTATAAAATATATGTTATAATGCCACATTATTGAATTAGGTATGTTGCCTATAATGAGGTAAGGTATGGAAATAAATAAATACAAGTCCAGTCAATGTTATCTATTTCAGCATATAACTTTTTAAAATCTGTTTTAATTATAGTTTTACCTTTGTTTATTATATGTCAAGTTATTTTAGTTTCTGAAAAGTGGCTTAAACCTTCTATACCTTTGACCACATATTCTCTTCCTGGCTACATTCTTATACGTATCGACCGATGTGACAAGAGAGGGGGTGGTGTTGCAGTATACCTTTCACGGGCTATTGCTTACAAAATTATTTTAGCATCTTCACCAAAATATTATAATGTTGCACTTTTGAAGAACCGTTATTATAAGTAAAACCCTCTACACCTGGGTTCTTTTATATCTCTGGATAATATAAATCTTCATTTTGCATCAAATAGAAAACTTTTCAGAATTATTTCATTAGTATAAAAAAGAAGTAAAGTACTACACGTCTTGTACCAATATTAAAGTCTTTCGAAATATTTGAACGTCTTCGCCTCATTAAACATTCTGCTTGCAAACTGCAATGTAAAAGCAAACTTCACATGCAAAATTTGTCTTTTGCCCGAAGGCAACCTTTAAGATCAAGTAAAAACTGAACCTCAAAAAGAACTCGAAGACTAGGAATAGCTTTACTATAATAAATTATTTATTTATGAAGTTATTCTATGATATAATTTGAAAGGCTTACATTTGTGCCTTTGTTCAACTTACGTTTAAAGTATTTTGTTATTATGATTATGTTAGAGTTTTATTTCCGGATGATTTTCTAATAATAATTTCTGGCTTATTGGCATAAATGCTGTATTGCCTTATAAATTAACAATTTCCTGTAATGTCTCAAGAAAATACCAGTTAACCCTTGAATAAAACATAATTTTTTATAACTTTTACTTTTTTATACTAACTGTTCCGACCATTCTAAATTGGAATGCTTTTTTATACTGTGTGTTGTTAGTATTATTAATTCAAGAACAACAGACACCATTAGTTTTTAATCGATTTAAACGTAATGAAATATAAAATATGTTTTATTAAAGAATAATCTTCACCCTAATGCCAGAAGGTTAATCTATAATAAGCATAAAATTTATTTTAAACGACGTCACATGACCAGCTTTTTAGAAAACCGTTAAATATCTCATTTTAATGAATTTATCTTTTCCATGATGAAAGAAAATAAAGGCAATTATATCAAAATTGTTAAACACGCTGAATATAAGTATATTGGGTTATAAGAACTACACAGTAAAAAGTATATATATATTTTTTTTTAATTTCACTTTTGTTCACAACGTTGGAAGTATCAAGGTCAAAAAGATTCATCTCTAAATTATTAATGAAATACTTCACCGTGATAGTTTTTGTTATATTATAAATGATTTTATTTTCTGATATTTAAAAATACCTTTTTTATTACAAATTTATTTCACTTCCTTATTAGAAATTCAAAGAAAAGATGTCACAACATATATCAGAAAAATCTCAGTTTATTGCATATCATTTATTTTTGCATTTTTATTTAATTTCTTAATGAAAAAGATGCAAAACGAGCAGACGATTCACCTAATATTAAGTAAACTGTCGACCATGGAAGCACACAATATACCAAAAGTTGGATGTGCGTGGAAAATTTGATAGAACACATTGTTTGATGATAATATATAGGGAACATATTGAGGATTTTAAGGAGAAAACAGTAGGAAAAGTATTAAGTAATTTGGGAATCCAGAAAGTTGGTGGTTTTATATAGTTTTCAAAAAAAATCAACCCAATAGTTACTTTTTTCATTTAAAAATTTGTAAATGAAAAATTTGTTTCACTAACGTTTATTCCTAGGACATTTGGAGGCGGTTTCGCTGCAAAATGCTTGTGTATGGTTAGGTTAACTTAGTTGCGGAACTCTTTGAACATTTGAATATTTTACATAAAGATGCTTGATTTTGGAGAAACTGACAGAAATCGGTTGGAGTTGATTAGGGTAAGATCTCCTATGCGGTTTTGGATGGTTTACAAAAAGAAGCATAGTGTCAAGAATAATAAAACGTTTAACTTTAGAGACTTTTTATCAATGAAATTTACACTTAAACGACAAAGATAATAAATATAGATATTAAGGTTGTCCTTATTTCAATAAATTTAATACTTGTTTGAGTATGAGTAGATTATATATACCAAATTTTAGACTATCTCTTATGCTTTGCTTAAAAAATTTAACAAAGTGAAAATATCTTTTAGAACCACGCTCCAATTCCCATACATTTGGAATTATTTTCTTTCTGTTTCAAAAGAAAGTTTATTCTTATTAGGTTTGTCACCTTTTAATTTCTTGGTACTCGACTCTATTTAATTTAATGTGATGTTGTACTGATGGTCTACTTAAATGGTTTCATGCATGCAGTTCAACAATGAATCGGAATGTTTTTTTTCTTAAAACGGTAAATTTATAATGCCGATTATTTTTCAGTTAATTGGGGAATATGCAGAATTTTTTCATACAATATTACTTAAGTGCCGACTGGATTATAATCAAAACATTATCTTAATAATTAGGTAGACGATTTATGTATCTGATGTTAAGATATAATCATTTTTTTTCTTTTGTGTCATCTTAGTAACCTAATTCGTCGGTCCCTAAGATATTTTTTTTATAAAACCTATTGGAAATGCTCATATTTTGTTTGTGTTTTGACACTCTAGGCAAAATATCTAACTACGATGTTTTAGAGTTAACATCACTAATAATTGTAACCCGTAATTCTTCATCAGATTATGCAGATGTGAGCCTGTATGTTTGTATCCAAAACGAACGAAAAAACAAAATGTACTTACGGTTTCATCCCATTATATACGAGTATATTGTAACATTTAATTTGTTTGGCAAAATTTTTAAGAGCAAATCATAGTATAAACAATATTGTAAGCCAACATGATTTTAAAAGAGTAACTGCTGAGTTTCTCGCCAGCTATTCTCAATAGAATCCGCTTTCCGAGCTGGTGGTAGCTAATAATGAACGAATCTCTACGTAAAATTTGATCTTTCATAAGAGCGCGCAAGCGCCAATATGAATAAAAATATTTTAATTTTGATTTTGAAAACGTTTATTATCATCCATTCTTATGCTATTTGACCTGCTGAATTCTGCGCCTAAATAAAGCCGACGATATCCAATTTTATATTTTTAAAACGTTTTCTAGTTCTGTGATATGCATATAATTTATTGTGTTCTTAAGGTAAAAAATAAATAAATGAGTTTGTGTTTAATATATTGGTTTGTCCATTAACGTTTAGTAGTATCGTTTGATGATATGTACGATCTTGTACATACATGTTTTGTACTTTTTTTTTGCCTATATATCTTGAGAGTGACATTAGATAAATGATAAATATACGATTTTCTAACTAAATAATCGGTATTTTTAAAATTAATACGAACGAAGAGTAAACTTTGCAAAGTACCAGAAGAGCAAGAAGCATCATCCTCAATCCTTCTCATCTTCTTATTCATGTTTAAATTATTTTATGACACAGTTAAATTACCAAGCAAATATATTTAAACTCAAAACAGTAAAATATTAAGTAACTAGTTGGCTCTCACGCTCGGGTTACTTTAATTGCTTTAGGCTCTATTTACATCACCTCTTAAATTAGTTGTAATAAATTAAATCTCAGGATACACTTCTTCAAACGAATATAATAATAATTTGAGTGTTCACGTAATTTTATTTTGATATATAATTTGACATGAACCGGATCACTTTCTGGCAGCCGGCTTAAAACGCCTCGATTTTATTTTTACCGATGTTTTGATTAAAAAAAGACAGCTAAAAACAATTTTTTCAAAAGTTATATATCATCGGATCAATACCAAAGCATTCGTTATATATAACGGCCGAAACAGCCGTGCCCTGTGAGAAGCTGCATAAGAAAGTAAGTCAGCTCCCGATGTCTCACCTCCACCCATTGGCACAGGATGAGCAGTGGGATGGCCTCGACGAGCCTTTTACTCGCCAAGGCGTCCGCCAACTGTTCCTCTTATACCGGAAGAGATCGTTGCGACCCTCTCTTCTTTAGGGAACGATCTCTTTCAGGAGGGGTTCCTCACCTTTGATAAAATAAGCATAAAATAAAGTATGCATAACTTTTGTGGATGTCGGGTGGCCATGTCTACCCTTTTCTTTTCCTATTCCTATCTTCTTCAAATCCTTAATCCCAACCCCATCCTATCCAATAAACCTATTATATCCGATATCCGCTAAAGGGTCTCGCCGCCCATATGGTCACTCCATAGAGGGCCTTTGATTGCACCACACCGTACAGACGGCGGCATACACATCATCCCTCTCCCCCTCCGCAATTTGGGAGCAGTTTGGCAAGCATTCCCGCGTAAGTCACCAGCTTTTGGTGCCAGTACCCGGAATTGCTCGCCGAACTCCCAGCGAATGTCGAGAACGAGACCAAGACATTTCATGGTCCTCCCAAAAGCGATAGAAGTGCCGCCTACCGTGACCGCCCCACTGTCCCTATGTGCTCGACGATGTGCCCAGCGAGCACTCTGAGCGCTCGAAAAGTTTTTACGAGAGCTTAAGTGTCAATTCTTCAGCCTAAGTTTTAGAACCACTACCTCCAGTTTAGCCCCGGACACGGGTGAAATTTCCTCGCCTGGCGCGACCGGACCTTCATGGCCCAGCCCCGCCATCCACGGTGGCACCCACTCCTGTGTGAGAACGTGTGTGTGTCTGTGCAAAATACGGATTGATATAATTTGTTTTAGTTTTATTTTATATCATTAATATGAACAGGTATAGTAAAGATTTCAATTTAATGTCGTATAATTACACCCTGTATATGTCCCCTCATTCTAATTAATTGTACTACTGTCCCCCTAACTAATTGTATTTCTGTTTATATAGTACTTTCTCACTAAACACTTGAATGAGATTTTGGTAGGAATATCTTTTCGTATATCTTCAGGTAAGAAATTCCAGAGATCGGATGAAGAACAGCTTACAGAAGTCAGAAAGGCTGGTTTTTTATCATAATTATTATTGATAAAAAACCACCTCCTTCTTTTGAAGTAGATTATTAATATGTTTGAGATCATAACTTTAACATGCATCTTATAAGTTTTAATGCATCTATTACTCGTCGATGACCTAGTTCTTTCCGATCATCTTGATTTCCTGGCCTTGCGGAGAGATGTTACTTCTCTCAACATTTTCTATCGCATGTATCACGGGGAGTGTTCTGAGGAATTGTTCAGAACAATACCTGCTTCTGAGTTTATACAACGTACAACGCGACATACCACCAATTACCATCGCTACCAATTTGATGGTTGGCAGTCCACTACTGTGAGATTCCGCCGTTATTTGCTGCCACGCACGACACCTTTGTGGAATCAACTATCACCAGCGATATTTCCAGATCGATACGAGTAAGTAAAGAGCCTATTCTTACCTCAAAGGGCGGCAACGCTCTTGCACCTCTTCTGGTGTTGCGGGAGTCCATGGGCGGCGGTAATCACTTACCATCAGGTGAGCCGCTTGCTCGTGTGCCTCCCTCTCTTTGTAAAAAAAAAACACCGACAATTTCGCGAAGTATCTTTTGCAGAATTTATTTAGTAAGTCTTACCAAGCTAAAAGCCACTGATGCTTCAGCATAATCATTCTTTGACTATGAAATTTTCAGATGTTATTTTGCATTAACTGCTCATATAACGACTGGGAATATGGCATTTGTGTCCTAGCACTTGGAAAATTAAAAATTATGTTAAATTCGTCTATCCAGGTGCCGACTATTTCACTTAGTATTTCCTGTTGTGAAACTTTTAATAACCTTATCTAGATTCATCGAAGGCGTTGACACGAGAAGGAATAAATTACTGTAGTTTTCTTTTAAATCGTTCTCTGGTAACAAGGAGGTTATTGGAATAGGCTTTTCGTTTAATTAAAGTGTCCTATGTTACGTAGAAAATTTTCGCCTAATGTGGACTTGTGTGCATAAATTTCTCAAAATAAAATTGGATATTACTGCAATTTGTTCAATTTTACAAAATCCATATTTTACAACTTAATGAAGAACAAACGACTATGTACAAGAAGTGACAAAATACTACATTTCATAAAATAAGATTACCTTATTAAAATCTGAAGCATATTTTAAATTGGTCACAGATATAGTATATTGAAAATGCATGTGTATGCCATTGTACATTTCTTAGAAATATCTGATATTAAAGAAGTGTGCTTGATTAGGTATTTGGATATGAGCCAAATTTATTTCTAATTTCATTTGGGATTGTTCCAATTTCAATTGCTGACGCTATAGTAAGTTGGTTGAATACGTGTAAGTTAAAATTATGTTAATTATTTATTTCGGTTTGATTCGAATATCTAAGAACTGAAAGGATTGTTTAAACAATTGATTCCACAAAATGAAGTAGAAGCTTAAAGTAAGTTTGTACGACGCATTATAAGATTTAATAAAGTGTTTTGCAAAAATGGCAAACATTATAATTCTATTTAAGTTTTTATTCAAACTCCTAACGTTTCGGTCTCGATTTCGTCTATGTAAATAAATTGATTTCTACATCGCAAAATCTAAAATTATGTGAAATTTTATGTCAGATACATAACGACTATTATTTATAAGTCTTACAAAACATGAAGTCTCGAAAACATATGTGGAATTCTAAATTTACTATGTATTTTGACTCAGCAATTTACAAGTTTATTTTCACAGAAAACTACTAAGACCGATTTTAACCGCGTAAAAAGTGTGCTTTCAAAACGTACCTTCTCCGTAATTTTGATTTGAAAAACAACTTACTGATCCAATTTTTATAATTTTTTTGTAGGATGTTTTTGGAAGTATATAAAAATTAATTTTTAAAATCAATTCACGAGTATCGCAGATCGTTGATCGAACATCCCTTAATTTTAATATTTTGAATTAAATATAAACTACTTAAATCAATTTTTCCAAAAACCATTGAGGAAAAATTCCTAATCTAATAAAAGACCAATTTTTAAAATTCGTTCACAAATGACGAAGATACGAGCGAATATACACAAAAAAACATAGAAACGAAACATAGAACAGAATTGCAAATCCTTCTCGTTTTAAGCAAATTAAAATATTTAAGAAATATCACTATAAATCAGGCTTAATTATTTCTGAAGAAAATATAATTTTTTACTAAACATGTCTACAGCAAATATTCATTAGATTACAGGAAGAAATAAAATTATAATTTATAATACCTTAGAGATGAAAATAATATTTAATGAAATAAAAAAAAAAAAGGGTATCAGCTCATCACTGAAATCAGAAATTGAAGCAGTCTGTTCAGTTAGGCTATCTGGGGTATTGGTGAGAAGGGCTACCGTCGGGTACTTCTGTAGCTTTATAATTGCCTGTATATCAAACACACTGCTAATATAGCAATTGGGTTAAACATTGTTTTATTCCTAAGTTGGGTTGACGGTTCATCGATAAAATATGTTTAATTTGGGGACAGTTCCTTTGCTTTTTTGCCAACAAAGCTTACCAAACACCACAAATTAGTATAAGGTCGTCTCAAAAACTTTGGATGATGAAGTTTGAATTAAACTGTGAGGAGAATCTTGTTCAGAACATTTTTATACATAATTTAATTATGCAACATTTAAGGTTTCGATGTCTTTAACATGGTTTGGATCGTTTAAAATACGCAGATTGAAGTTTCTGATTATATTTACAATTGTAGGTTTCTAAAAATCTATATACAAAAGGTCAATGTGGAGAGAAATTTGTAGTCTATTTCTTATTATTCTAAAGGTGTGTTGTTTCATATTTCTATACGTTTTTTAAACTAAGATAAGACTGAGTTAAAACATTCTTTCCTTAAATGTTTTCTTACATTTCAAGTATCTTTCTCTAACTTTGCTAACTCAAATGTAAATCGCTGATCTATGACATACTGTGATTGTTGTATTACTTAATATTCCGTAATTCATTAAATAGTTTAATAATGTCCATTGAAGTAAGAGTAATATCCACATTAGAGATAAGTGCATTATTGTACCGATAACAGCCCCAAAATCTAAGGCCTGCGACAGACATACGGTTCGTTTACGAAAAGGTATTCAACGAAAAGGGATTGCATACAAAAATAAACGAGCTTAGTCTAAACAGTCTAGATAGACTAGATTTCCTCGATCAAATTAAGAATTCAGATAGCTGGTAATTAACTAACTGTGTCCTAGCCTGCAGCCGCTTTTGACTCTACAGTCAATCTCGGCGTGTTTTGGATATCCAACCTGGTGTACGGATCTGTTTAATGCACAGAACAGTTACCATTTGTCGTGCATTCGTAAGAAGTGGTCGCGTTTATTTATTCTACTGTAGCAGGTCCCAGTGTGTACAACGGGGACATGGATGTGTACAACTGGCTTAAACTGCTGTAAATATATGCCACGCACTGATATCGTAAATAATATAAAGTTTTTTTTTCTGAAAAATCTGACTCTTTTTTTCGCAAATATTTACCTCTGCTTCCCACTTCAAAACAAAAAACAAATGTAATGAACACATACTTCATATTGTTTTTTTTGCTTTTTGCATTGTTCTAAAATTTAGTATTTTACCTATATACAATTAAAATTGATATTTTAAATAAATAAAATTCTCTTGTTTTACTTTTACTAACTCAATAAAAGTCTACAGTGTACTTTGCTAGACAAAGTTATTCATTTAATTTTACCTTAAAATGTAATCTTATCCAATGAAGCAAACCTGCTAGGATCCCTGCTGTGAAAATGTAATAAAGTTGGATTTACGGAACGTCAGCGTCGACTTATTTTTACAATATCTTCGCTGTTTTGGCAACCCACAGATAGAGGTTTGGGAAAATATTAGCTAAATATTAAGACGGGATATATATTAACATTAGGTATTCGGTTACGATTCATGTATAAAAATGTGCGCGTTTTAATATGCGATGTTTAAATGTCACCAATAAAAAGCAAAAACCGTGTGGTGTCGTGGAATATCAGACAGAGACAGGAAACGAAGTTCCTTATTTTAAAAAACATTAACTTCAGGTTCTATTCGAAGAATTAATAAACTAAAAATTTTGGGGTAAAAATATCATAGTAAAAATGTATTTACTATGATAATTTTATGGATAAAATAAAAAAAAACACTTTAAAAGTTATTTTAAGAACTTTATTTTGTTAATAATGATTTATAATTCCGACCCCATCCTATCCAATAAAACAATAGTATCCAATTTCCCAGGTTGACAACGCATTCGTAACTCTCCGGATGTTGAATGTCCATGGGCCTCGGGATCACTTACCATCAGGTGAACCGTCTGCTCGTTTATCATCCTTACCATAAAAAATACATAAAATATAAAGAATAATATACAACGAAACAGCTATTTACATGAATAAAATATAGTAATAATAGAAAACTGCAATAATAAATAAATAGAATAGAAAAAAACCAAAATGAATAAAAAAGAAATAAATAACAATATAAATAAATAAACAATAGTTAAAAGAGTAGTAAAAGTTTTATTAAAAATTTAAATTAATAATTAAATTTGAAATATAAACAGACATTCCCCATAGACTGTACATAAGACACTATATATCCATCACACATAGACTATCGATACGATAAATCTTACCTTACGGACGTTTTTGCCGCCTAAGGTACCCGATATCCGCCTTCGCAACCCTCCATAAAGAACTTTATTCCAAAAATATGATAGTATAATTTTTTATATATTATATAAAACCCGATCATCAATACCTAACTGGATCTAATTACAATAACCCCAACAAAAAGTCACGAAGAAATAAATGGTTTTCGATTTTTCCATTTAATGCGTTTTAAACATCGCATATAAATTTTAATTTGACACCTCCAGACGTCATTAAATGTCTCTTTTGAGGTACTTAAACTCAAAATATGTATAGTTATATAGTTTTCCCTATTGTATTTATTGCGTAATGACAGAACATATTTATTAATTACGTTACTATAAATGTCCCACATGATAAACTAAATCCATATCTGATATGAGGATCTAAGTAGGTGATAGTGTAAAAATGTTATTTAACTTATACCCTACATTTCAAACTCTTATAATATTAATGATTATAGGCCACGCTACAACAGTGGACGTGTCTATTTCCTTAATTAATGTTTTTACCAATTACGTAGCGCCGCAGCGATAGCTCCAAAGACACCAAAATTCACTTATAAGACTAATTTATTGTTATATATTTTACAATGTCACTTAAACTAATTTAACAATAGGTATCACGACGGTCGATATTAGAGTCGAAGTGAACCTATGCTAAATACTATAAGCTATACCTAACCTAAGATGTTATCGACCATTGCTCCTTCATGTGTCAGCTATTAATACCGATCCATCCTCCATATTCTATCATGTCACTAAAATGTTATCCTCGTTTTTAACACGTATGCAAAAACATAAGTGTCAGTAGCCGCTATTAGGCATCGGCGCATAATACATGTTCGGAGTGAAATCCTTCGTATGCGATTTTCGTACAGCACCGCTGCGTAACACACCTGATCTAAGCAAAGGCTGTCAATGGTGTCTTGGTCTCTTGCAATTTTGCTACCGTTGTCGTTATCAAATTTAGATTGTTGTTTATTATGGTTTGCGAGCATATTGAAATCATAATTCCTGCAAACCGTCCTCGGTTTATATTGACATTAGGTAGCGAAGATTTGATGTTTACTGAATGATTTTATTCATTGGGTTATTTACATAATAATTAGGTTGATCTAAGATGTAACAAAGAAGAGAATTGTAGCGATGTTATTTCATTCATTATTAATACTGCTTATTGAGTCCGATATAAGAGACAAAGCGTTCGAGACATCGTGAATTTAAAATTAAAGCATATCTAAACTGTATAATTTGAATCGATTTGAGACAAACATACTGAGAAACCATATTGAGGTATATTTGGCGTTTAAAACTAAGAGATTGTTTTGATATGCAAATATAGAAAACAAATTTTAATTCCAATTTTAATAAGAAGTACCTCATCCAATATATCTCAGAAACAATTAAAGCTCATAATTAAATGTATATAAATTAATAAATAAGAAACAATCTTCTAAGTATAAATAAAAACTTTAATGAGAAAAATAAACGGTAAGCTAATTATATTAAAACGAATGAATACAAAAATAAAATTGTTTTTTCTTTAAAATCATCACCATTCGAATAAAATAATAAATAAAGAACGGTCTGGATACAATCCAAAGATTTGCAATACAGCTAAAGAGCACGGTAGCGACGGATGCTTCCGTACTTCAAATTTACTTAAGCCGAAATTCTGCTTAGTTTGCATTTTATTTTATTTTGGCCTGTTTTAAGTTGAGCTACAAATCCGCTATTGTTAGTTATGCATGTGAACTGTTGATGATACGCGAATTTATTCTATTGTAATTATCTGTAAATGCACAAAATATTCGAAAGTTAACTTTTCATTTTTTTTCATATAAATAAAATGAAAATATATATCTAAGAAAATGGCTTTTCCAAACAAAATTAAAATCATTTGCACCATTACATCATTGCAAACAACATTGATTCTTATTCATATAACATCGCATCCTTAATCATATACTAGCACTGAGTTACAAATCGTCCAGGAGAGCCTTTTAAAGATTTGACTAGAGTGTTAATGTTGTCGTAACATTATGCTCAGGGTCCGATATCGCTAATTAATATTTAAATTTACGTTTGAATTTTAACAATGACTTGCATTACTCTAAATAGGTCACTAAATCTGTTTAGAATCCGTCAAAACTTGACACCTAATATTGTTTTGTAAAATTTGTATAGGTCATATTTACATGAAATTAGATGCAAGGTACCCAAATGATTAACGTTATTTACAGCAAAAGTATTTGAAATGATAAAAAAATGATTATGAAAAACGAGAAATATATATTATATAAGGATTGTTATTAGTGACTGCATTTTTCCGCTTAATTTATTTAACGTCTCACGTTGTATATTTTATTTGCTCATTGAAGTGTCAATTATTAAAGAAATAACGAAATTAATCTCAGTTTTATTTGATATTTTATTATCTTGTTTAAAATAGAACACAAAAATACAGATTGGTGTTTGTAAGAAAAAAAATCGTTATTATATTAAGTACAATTCGCAGATCCGACCGTAATAATGAGAAGGGAAAAGGCGTAAAACCGTTGCTTCTTCCCAATAAAATGCGCGTCATTGAAACGTAAGTGCGATTTTACCCGAAGTAATACTGATATTTAGTATACTTGCTTATTCCTGGTATTTCTGATCACCAGGGTTCAGGACAATGATCCATAAACCCTTGACTTCAGCGTTGCTGATTTTGATTTCGATCGCCACTGTTGAATTCTTGGAACAATTCTTTGTATCGCCTACAGATAATTGTGTTGGATTCGGGTGTTTGTATATTTGGAATTTTTGTATGTAAAACGCTCTTAGAACCCAAGCCAAAGCTGAATAGCGTCTAAAAAATCTTATGTAACAAGGGTAACATACAAAAATATAATTATTTGTTTTTTATGAAATATTATATAAAAAAGAAAAACAATTATTTAAAGGTCTTAAGAAAATGACTTCGTGGAGAAATGGAATCCACGGTGCTGCAGACAACGTCTAAGCATCTGCGGCAACCGGCCATCGGTATGCGTTAAATATATTGTTGCTGTAATAACATAGAAATGGAAATTCTCGTAAAACTAATAAAAGCATTAGAAAAGTATTTGTAGTTTTAAAAAGCGCAAACTCGAACAAATCCGCGTGGAAATAGAACGATATTGTGACCAGAATTAATTTAAAGAAACGGAAGCATCTATCGCCTTCATATTTTTAACTGTTTGGCAAATCTTTAGATAAGTTTCAAATATTGCTTAAATTGTTTGCA
>JAOCPS010294011.1:0-13047 GCA_025505425.1 Graphium colonna | reverse complement strand
CCAAATAAATAATAAAATTTAAGCATATTAGCCGTTTTTCTGTGTAATGTTCATCTAATTTTTATAAAAAAAACATTGCAAATAAGTAACTCATTTATGAATTTGCAAGATGTGATTAAAAATATTTTTTGTTACTCTATTGGTAAACTGCAAACATTTATAAGGAAAAACGACATTACTAATTTTTATACTAACTATAACCGATGGATATATTCTTGTTTAATGTTTGATGTGTAATAATAATAATTATATATATTTCAGGTTAAACGCAATGATGTTTTAACATTCCAGTTATGTAAGGATTGTTATCTTAACATGAAAGTTAGTTGTAAGTTTAAAAAGATGTGTAGAAGTTCTGATAAGAGATTCCGAAGCTATCTGTCACTCAAAGATACTGGCGAAGTGACGGACTTGAACACTTTTCTCAAGAATAATGATGACTCCCTAAGTTTCAGGTGATAATTAATTTTCTGTCATAAAGATAGCCATGGACAAAAAATAATACAGGAAACATGATTTCCCTGATAATGATGATTAATCTTATTTAGTATTATTAAAGATATCTAAAGAATTTATATATAAACATATGTTCATAAAATAAAAATTTCCATTATCTTTTCTGACTGTCATATCTAATCTTATTTCTGTGTTGTTTTACAAAGTTCCTTTAAACAAAAAACTCTATATGTTTTACAATTTAAAAATATACTAAACAATATATATATGTATACATAACTTTTATTTTCAGGTTACCTTTGCCTGGCAGTGGAACACCAAATGTCAAGATCAAGGAAGAAGATAATGGTATTTTTATTGAATATATGTGTACATTTAACAATTTTTTTGTTTTCAACAATGGTTGCCTATTACCAGGATCTTGGTGTGAGACAATATTTTGTAAAAATATGAATATATGACACAGAACTGTTTCTAAATATGTCAGGTCAGGACTGTTTAAAGACCATAGAAAAGTGTTTTATGTGGACATAAGTTATAGATAGCCTATAATGCTTTCTTTTAAATGATAAATATACTTCATAATTGGACACAACCGGTAAGACAAAAACACCACATACAACAAAAACCAATAAAAATAAGTATTATGTATTAATTAAGAGTAGTAGTCTTGTCAGTAGGCTGTCTAATCAAGAGGTATAGCAAATATTAATTTCTTTTAAAATAGTCAAATCAAAGAAGAACTTTCAACATAACTATTCAGTTAACAAGATTAGACAATAATTAGGATTAGAAAGTTAAAGGGGTGACAGAGAAATAGAAAATGTAGTAACTGACAAGTCATAAGTGATACCATCTCAATAGATGATAAGTGCAGCAAAATATGTATGTAAGATGTTTTAAACTAATTAACTGTTGATTTGAATTTATTTTACCCATATGGTGAATGGATGTTCAGTTAAACAAATGCTATTTCTTTGTTGTTTTGCTTTTACTTCACCAAGCAAAAGTCAGCTTAAAAATTGTTACTAATTCAGTATTAAATCTTGGGAATAAATGAGGAATGACTCCTTGTGGTTTTGCTTGCAACTTTGTTTTTTTAATTTTTCAATGTTCAATACTACCTATACCTATACCTAAAGCCTAGACTTTTTAAAATTTTATTTGCCTTTAAAGCAGAGTATCAATACTTAATGTGTTCTAGATTTTAAGTTAGACTTATACCAATACAACAGTGAAAACTGCATCCAATTTTAAGCAAACAAGTTTGTATTAAATGCATATAAATATATATAGAGACAAAAACTTTAAGAAACATTTTGGCATTAATTGCTGTTAGGATGGCCTTAAATAATTTTTTAAAATATCTTCTATGTGCACACATTGAAAAGAAATTTATTACATGTATAGATTTACCATCATTTCAGAATCAACATGTACAAGTATACAGAATTTTATTAGCGATATCATGGAAACTGAGGATATACCAGCTACGGAGGCACGCATTATACGAGAGGTCATAGAGGAAGAGGCAGATGTATTGGATGATTCTTTAGACTCTCATTGGCTACAAGATGATGTTTCAATCGAAACGGATTTTAAGCTTGATTTCAGGTAATGATTTAATTGATTTGCGACACATTTATATGTCTATGAATTATAATGCAATTTGGGGCAATCAAAGCAATAGTTAAAGTGTGCTGATTATAAATAATAATGGAAATATATTTCTTTAATAGAAAAATGCTTTTATTGTGATCATTTCTTGATAAATTTTAATTTTAGATTGAGAAACTATTTGAGTAAACACGTATGAGTGGAATTATCTCTAATAAATTTTGTAAATATTATATTTTTTACAGTTTCAGCCCATTTTCAACACCAAATTATATTGACAATGATCACTGTTACACGCCAAGGAAGCTTATAGATGATCCACAGCCAATAATTTCTCCAGCCTTAGTACATAAAAGTCAAGTCTTCGATGACAGCACTCAACAATTTTTGCAGAAAAATCTAACAAATATAGATGAAGTTCAACAGAAATGTACAATTGACAAAAACTTAGAAAATGCATTGCAAGATGAGTCAAATGAGAATTTCTATTTAAATGATCTGCTTGTTACACCTCCATGTAAGGAATCTATTTTTTTTTAATTTAAGATATTATTATTAATATTTTGGAATGTGTTTTTATAGAGAATATTATCAAGCTTAAAACAATAATGAGATTGATGATTATATCTAATGAAGCTAAATTTAGAATGAAATTCAATGTGTGTATATATCCTACATATATATTTAATATATTATCAATAATTTAAAAAAAAAACATTCAAAAAACCAGATGGTTGAAAAACAAACTGGCTGAAGAGATTTGCATTGAATGTGTTTCATTAAAATTTATATTCATTGTCTGAAGTGAATCTGGAGAAAAAAATCTTGGATTTTTTTTATCAAATTCACAATGATAATATTGCTCTTAAAGTCAAAAGTCATTATTTATTCAACTGCCATAAAATCACCATTAATGGCCGAAAATGCTTATTTCAGTGTATTTAAATGTATCTGGGCCGCCAACTCCACTAATAACCAATATACTGTTTGGAGATAAACTAGAGGAAAATGAAGAATCTGCAACAGAACCCAACCAATGCTCAGATAACAATAGTCCTGTGAAAAATGAAAGTAAATTTTCCCTCTTTGAAGAATTTTTCACAAACGCAAAAGAGATTCAAGAGAAATTTATAAAAGTTGATTACATTGACGAGAACATTAATGCTGTGGAAGATAAAACTACTGAATGTTATGTTAAAGAACAGGACGAAAGTACCAAAAATAGCGAGAAAGAGCGAGAAGAAACCACCATCACACCGGACCACCCCAAGTATAGCGTGACGAATTTCTATTGCAAAATGTGTAAAAAACAGTTCAAAAATCTGTCAGCGTTGAAGGTCCACTGTACAAGGAAGCACAAGTTCAAAATAAAACACAAAACGCCATACACCCGAAAAGTAAGGATATGCGACAGTTGCGGAAAATCTTATCATAATCTTGCAGAGTTCATAACGCATGTGCATAGCCATAATGTAAGTATAATTATATTGATATCCAACAAGTTTACTTTTACAATAAATTACTAAAACCGACTTTGAATGTCTTAAAAGTGTACTTTCCAAACATATCTTCTCCATTATTTTGATTTTAAAAACATGCTACTTATCAAATTTTTTTTTATAAAAATTTTGTAGAAAATTTTCAATTGTGGAGGTGTGCCCTACTAGATAAAAAATATTTTTTTTAATCAATTTATAATTTGTGGAGATATGTGCAAACATCTATAATAAAAATTATATAATAAAAAAATCTCTATCTAAGTCAGCTTAAAATAAAGTATGCATGAATTTTAGGGATGCCTGATGGCCATGTCTACCCTTTTCTTTTCCCACTCCTTTCTCCTCCTATTCCTGAATCCCGTCCCCATCCTATCCCATAGACCTATTATATCCACACACACGCGACTCTCCGGGTGTTGCGTGTGTCTATGGGCGACAGGGTTGCTTACCATCAGGCGAACGGCCTGCTCCTTTGTCTTCCTTAAAAAAAACTTTATGATGAACTCCTCGAGAAAGCTACATCATAAATGGACCTGGAAATCTTCTCAACGAAAAGACAAGTATTCTGTAATTAATGCGGTTAAAACTGATCACTTCAAAGGTGATAGAGCATAATATCTTTGCACAGCTTTGCCTGCACTTCTACGGCCACGCTTGTCCGGAGAAGTACCACAGCCCTTCATAAAGTTGGCATAAAATAAAGTATGCATGACTTTTGGGGATGCTGGATGGCCATGTCTAACCTCCTCTTTTCCCACTCCTTTTCCCTTCAAATCCTTAGTCCCGACCCATCTTATCCAATAAACCTATTATATCCTACTTCCTAGGTTGACAGCGCACTCGCGACTCTCCGGATTTGCGTGTGTCTATGGGCGACGGGATCGCTTACCATTACTATTACTATGGAAACGAGTCGGTGATCACTTTATAATGTGGCAACTTGGAATTAAAAAAAATTGTAACCAACGGGCAATTTGGCCAGGTTCATGGAGAAGGAACGACTTTTTACGATGAACTTCTCAAAGAAGCTACAACGTCACAAATGCACCTGGACATCTTCTCAATGAAAAGACAAGTATTCATCGATGTCTTTGATTAATGCGGTCAAAACCGACCAATTCAAAAGTTATTTAATTCCGTCATATTTGCAGATCAAACACCACAATCATAAAGCATAAATGATCTGGTCCTGTTATGCAAAAAGGTCAATAAAACTTTGCTAAGGAATTATAGGCCCATGTCACTGATAAGTCATGTTTACAAATTGTTTTTAAAAGGTCTGTGTTGAGGTCTCTTCATAGGTGCTAAATCGACTATTGGTATATCGAAGTTCTTGTAGTAAATAGGAGCACAGGATATTGTGCGCCGGATGTCTTAGAGATGCTTATTCTGTATAGATTGTGTTTTTGTAAATTAATAGTATTATAATTAGTTAACTTGTTATGTAACATTTATTTTCAGAAACCCCCGTCGACGGTGATATGCAAGTTTTGCACATTGAAGTTCAGCTCGGAGGCTAAACTGAAAATGCACATGTCGACGCATCCTGGGAAATTCACTGCAAAACCTACTAAGAAGGTATGGAATTACTGTTAAGGTTGCTAAAAGTTTTATTTACGATAAGCATACATGGTGAGTCACTAACGATATTAAAAGAAAGCATTCAGTACTCGATTGTAATAAATTTAGAGGCATAGTTTTCAACTAAAGGACAATGCTCATTTTTTTGGCAAACCGTACCAAGTTGTATCAAGTTCAAACATGTTTTTTGGTGACACGACTTGTTATATTAACTACTACAGGGGTTATTTTAGTAAAAAAAAACACGGGTTTCGGGGATATTTGATAAATTAGAAAAATAGATTCATATAAAACAGCTTCTATTGCATTCTACATCACTATGACAAATTGCGCTAAGGTCATGTAGGTAAAGCAAAATTCATACTTTTATACTTTAAATTAAATTCCACGCTTAAAATCAAATCCATAAAGGCAAGTCTTAAAAAATATGGAAAGTGTTACTAGATATATAATTTCGATCTTGAAGCAAGAGAATTCTTGGTACTAGGTTTGGGCATTATCTTTTACTATACTTAAAAATCTGTTTTTCATCAAGGTAAACATTTGTTCGTAAAATTATCACATCACAGCCAGTTTGCGTAATTTCGTTTGACTCTCCGGAGCACAATTTGGCTAACGTTTTTACGTGCAATCAACACCACGGTTTTAGGTGCGTCGTTTGCGAATCCATTTTAAACCTTACCTATCTTTTCATACAGGCTAAAATTGCATTGCATAAACGGTGACTAGGTATCAAATGTTCTCGTTTTACAGTCCGAATAGAATTTGCTAGAATACGGTCTTTTTAACAAGTATAGCAGTTTAGCAGTATCGCTTGCTAAAAGATATATTGGGTATCTTATTTTCAGTGCTGCAAGTCTTATAGAAGGGAATTACTTTCTCTCACACACTGACACACACACACACACGTACGCATGCACGCACGCACGCACGCACGCACGCGCGCGCACATATTTTTATTTATTTATTTATTGTACACGTAAACAGCAGATAGACAAAAACGAAAGCACTAGATAAATCTTTCAGAAAATTCTTGAAGTAAAAAATATTGTAAGGTCCTGCTCGTCATATTTAGCTTATCTATACATATATAGATATGCGAAACTGTAATTTTGCGAATAATATAATACTAGCTACTGCCCGTGGATTCATTCGCGTGATTTTTTTTGGTTCGTTTAAACCCATTCCATATATTGATCCGGCTTAAATCTAACCGTATGTCAAATTTCAGCTGAATCCATTCATCCGTTGTTGCGTGATGGAGGAACAAACATCCAAACATATGAACTTTGACATTGGTAATAGGTACTAGTAAGATATTAATTATTTTATATTCGTTAATAATCGCTTTTAGCCGGTGATCCATCGTACATGCGGCAAATTTTTTTTTATCTATACTAATATTACTCGGGAGCTCCTATCCATCCGACCGACCATCTAGCCAAACAGGTATTAAAATGGCAAGCCTCCGAAACCAGAAGGCCACGTAGACAACATAGAGAAGGTCAGTGAAAAAAGAGATTGCCAGAATCTAGTACAGTTGGCTGGACCTGGAAGCCTTAGAGCAGGACCGCGATGCATGGAAGTCCCTTAAAGCCCTTTAACCCGGATGAGGGAATATAGCACGAGATGAATATCATGATGATACTAATACTATAATGTGGAAGGTTTCGTTTGTTTGCTTGAATGCGCTAATCTCAAGAACTACTATGGTACAAATTGAAAAATTATTTTAGTGTTGGATAGCCCATTTTTTCGGGGAAGGCTTTAAGCTGTATAACATCATGCTGTGACCAATAGGAGCGGAGCGTCAATTGAAAAATATGTTAATTACGGGAAAAAACTCACGCGAGTAAAACCACAGGGAGCAGCTAGTAATAGATAAAGTAATCAGGTCAGCCTCGGACCTTCACGTAGGGAGCCTAATCATGTCTCATTGGCAATGCTACTGTAATATTGTTACTGTGAAGGTTCGCTTGCTCATCTCCATACACAAACGATAATAAAACGAATAAATGGAGGTGGTAAAACATATCATCTTTTCACAGCCGTGCTCGACCGTGAAAGTATCACCACCCTTTTTATAGGGTCGGCATAAAATAAAGTATTCATGACTCTTGGGGATGCCGGATAGCCATGTCTACTCTTCACTTTTCCTACTCCTTTTTCTTCTAAATCATTAATCCCGACTAATCTTTTTTAATAAACCTACTCCGACGAATTTCCCAAGTTGACAACGCACTTGTGTGTGTATGGATGACGGGATCGCGGTGAACCGTCTGCGCGTTTGTCATACTTTCCATAAAAAAAATATAAATATAACCTATACTTCTCTTTCTTCTTATAGTGCTTCTCCAACTACTGGAGGTTAGCAATCAGCTGAGTATATTATCAACTTCTATTCCTTGCGAGGTGAAATATTTCTGAAGAACTCACGATGCCTGTATACTCCCTGATGTTATGCAATCACGACTTTCTTCTACGATCTACTTTCTTTCCAGCATTCTGGCCCATAATTATACAAAGGAGAAAAATTGCTTATTATTACAGAAAATTACAAAGCAGACCTGCTGAACTGAATTTCTTTAATATTTTTTTTTTGTCTTAACTACCAGTAATCTAAATAGTACTAATCTGTATATGTAGTGGCAGTGAACAAAGAGTGTGCATGACCCTTCGTCACATTGTCGAGTCATAGCTGTCAAATCGAAAAATATTCATAAAATTATGAATATTTATAAAACTTTTTGACAGATCTTTAACAACTCGAGGTCAGAGGCAGTTAGTGGAATATCATAGCATGCCCTTAGATCTTTCCAAATCCATACATAAATGAAAATGTTGTGAGGCGACAAATATTTAAAAAAAACCTAATTTAAAACCTCTTTTTTTTAAATCGGTTAAATAGGCTCCCACTTGCCTGATAAGTCAACATATGATACCACCAGCAAATGGAACAAGCAACGCTCGTTACTACGCGTCCGACGTAACCCGATCGCTTTTTGTGTCGCGCGCCTCGCAATCTACGGCCACGAAACAGGTATGGCTGTGCCGATGCAATTTGCGCGGCGCGAATTCATCGAACCTTTTGTAGCGCATTGCGTGCAATGACGTCAGAGGTGGGGAATGTACTCTACCGGCCCCATGCTGCCCTGGTACCCGAAACTAAAATTCTTTGGTCGAACTTTAAACTTCGAACCCATTCTAAACGTTGTTAAGCTGTTGGCTCCGGTGTGGCGGGTCCTGGGTCATGTGCAATCAATCATGTTTGTAAAAGGCTGCCCATAGTTAGGACAGCCTTTAAAAGAATAAGTTAAAGAAAATACATATAGACAGAGTGGCTGGTGTCACTTTCAATATTCGACGATGTTATATGCGGGGATCATATATAAAGAATAAATGTAATATTAAAAACAAATATTAATTGACCACTGACACAAACTTAATCGAAAGTTGAGTAATAATTTCTGAAAGCCATAAGCATCATAGCGGACACGTCGCGCGCGACCTCATTTTCAGGTCAATGAACGGCGCCAGCTGGCCATTTGTTCGCTGCCGGCATAGTGTCCACGCTTCATCTGTTTATTTGCGAATTTTGTTGAAAACTATACTTCTAATATTATTACATACATATGATGACAATCGAGTACAGAGTGCTATCCATTAATATTCTTCTCATATACATAAACTGTATATTAACACCTTATTTCATAAGATAATTTCTATAGTGAGCGCTTCACGAGACCTTAACGCAATGTGAGGTCTAAATAAAACCTCACAATATCCCAAATGACACTTGGCAATTGGCGAAATATTTTCAAATCGATTTCAAAAATGCAGGAGCTTATTTGTTCGACTGTATGCATGTATTTTTTTATAAATTTTTACCCGTTTCTTTGCCCATTATAAAACTATATATTTTAAGAGGGTCCCATGTTTTTAAATCTAAATAGATTAATATTCGATCTAATAGTTTGTTTTTTGGAAATAATATATTGTAAACTCTAATGTTATGAAGATTCCCTTTCAATGTGTTGGATGACTTACGCAACGGTTAATCTATATATGTTGTACCGATTTTCATGCAAAATATATGCGACCACCACCTAACTATATTCTTTTGCATAAAAAGAGAATTTTTAAAATCAGTTAATAACTTCTTGAGAAATCCACATACATAGAAATATAAACAAATATAGCGGAATTGAGAACTTCCTCTTTTTTATACTAAGGAAGACAAACGAGCAGACCGTTCACCTGATGTTAAGCGATCCCGTCGCCCATAGACACACGCAAAATCCGGAAAGTCGCGAGTGCGTTGTCAACCTGGGAAATTGGATAGTATAGGTTTATTGGATAGGATAGAGTCGGGCTTGAAAGGAGTGGGAAAAGAAAGGGGTAGACATGGCCATCCGACAAAAGTCAGGCATACTTTATTTTATGCCGACTTTTTAAAAGGCGGGTGGTACTCCCCCGGGCGAGCGCGGCCGTAGAAGCCACCACTCTTGAAGTCGATTGTAAATTTAGATGAACCTAGCGACATACTTGAATTTTATATATGTATGGGTGACACCGGATTGACGCACGCAAGATGGGTCGCACGAGTCAACGTATGTCCTTGACTCTATTAACGCAATTGACAAGATTTACCTAATTAAATAGGTTAGCTTACTTTATATAGACATTTGTAAGCTAATTATTTTAAATTATACAATTATTTATTTAAAAAAGATTAAAACTTAATAATATAACTTTAGTAAAATTTAAATGAAGTGCCTGGATTAAAAAAACCAACAAACTTTTCACAAAACACTAAATGTATTTTAACCGACATCTTGAATGCATTGAAGCTACAATCAAACTCCTATTTTTTATTAATTTCTTCACGTATTCGTAAAATATTGGTATTCTATTTTATTATGTTATTATCACAAAAATAACTTACAGTAGATATGTCAAATTTAATGTGACAGCGGTGTAATATTAAAAATTGGAATTAATAAAAGTTTTTAAACAAGCATTTATAGGCGAATAGTGCTCTTCAAGACGACTCACACGAGTCCAAACTCGATGGGTTTGTTGTCTCGTTGTTTGAATTAAAGAGCCACCTTCCAGCTCCAGCATCAGATCAGCTTCCTCTATATACGCTTGCAAAATTTCAGCTCAATCGCAAACCGGGAAGTGGGTTAAATTGATCTTGCACTATTGCATTCGCACCGACAAGGGGCAGGTAATACTAAATAAAAGCTTTTAAAATATTGTTAACGTCAGTAAAAGTCAGTGTGATATACTACAATGGGCACTACACACTGATGTCACGTTTAATCTATATATTTTACATATTACTTTATATTGTCCCTGAATTACTGCACTGCATTGTAAAACTACGCTTTTCTTCGGTGATCTCCAAACTATTATTTATTAGTAATCAACAATACTATTACGAACGATCATCTTGTCTCTGCGTCAAACACACATGCAGATTAATAGACAGGCAAAACAAAAGTAATCTAATATAGATATCAAGTCTAACAGGGACATTGATGTTTACTAGTATAGTTATGCATATTCACATATTTACACGTCAAATATCACCCGTAACACAGTAAAAAAAACGTCCTCCAGACCGAATTTCGGTCACGGCGTCCAATCTACTCGGAGATCAGCCAATGGCGCAAGAGATATTATAGTGCACAAGTGTACGCGCAGGCACGGGTGCATTTTCTGCTCATTAATTCTCAATGATCGATGAGATGGATATCCGACACGACCGCAGAGAGATCAGACTCAGGACCGACTTTTTACATGCCCATCCGACGCGTAGATCATCTTTCTTTTCAGGCAATCGGGTGATCAGCCCGCATTGCCCTAATCCAAACAAGAAACAACAACACAATGTTATTGTTTCCCCACCGGATTCGAACCCGGTTTACAAAGCTAGGGCCTATACCACTAGACTAAGGAGGCGGCAGTCAGTAAGGCATTTTTAAAACGAAAACACACAGAAATATGAATAATTATTTTTCCTACAGAAATCGGCGAAACGAACGTTCGTGAAACAAAATGTTCAGTTATTTTGATTTAGAAAAGAAACTATTGGATCTATTTTCATGAACATAACGTGAGACCACCTTGTAAGTATACTCTTTCGTATAAAAAAAGGAATTTTTAAAATCGGTTCATAAGTTACAGAGAAATCCGTCATACATACAAAAAAATAATTAGAAAAACATACGGTCGAATTGAGAACCTCCCACTTTTTTGAAGTCGGTTAAAAATCAAAGCAGAAGATGTTGGGTAATAAATAAGAATCGATACGAACTTAAACCGCTTGCGTCGGCGTTGTGTGTTATTGGTTCGAATCCTATCGTAGGCAAGTATTTCTGAAGTAGATCTTGCAATGGTCGAATTGCTCAGAAGGTTACTTTTAAATTTTAATTATTTTTATTATTATGTCATTTCAGTAAATAAACACGCTTATAAATTCAGACAATATTTTTAAGAAGAAATCGCTTTGCGATGTTTTATGGGCCACGTTATTGTGGCGTTAAAAATGGATAGAAGTATGTAAAACGTTTTGAAATAATTTAAT
The DNA here is from genome assembly GCA_025505425.1 of Graphium colonna. Lineage (NCBI taxonomy): Eukaryota > Metazoa > Arthropoda > Insecta > Lepidoptera > Papilionidae > Graphium > Graphium colonna. The sequence goes on along the minus strand of JAOCPS010294011.1, from coordinate 1,302 downwards.
GCAATCCTAAAGCATATTGTTAAAAATCTAACGCCCTTCTAACTCTTCTGGTATAGCGGATGTCCATGGGCGGTCGTAATCATTTACCATCAGGTGAGCCGCTTGCTCCTTTGCCTCCCTCTCCCTTTCTCACTCTATCTCCTCCTCTGTAAAAATGCTTCTGTTGTGTATTCGCAATTCGCGTGAAAACAATGTTTACTAAAAGTTTATGTGTAAAGCAAACTTCATACTTTCGTATATTGTATATATATAGTACTATTATATATATTATTATTATGATCATTACGTATATTTGGGGCACTACTTGTTTTGGATGTCGTCAATAGTCTGCGTCTTCAAGCCTATAGAACCCCTTTACAGTACATGAGACTGTATTGGTTAAAATAACGGCAGTGCGGTAAGAAACAGAAGAGTTACAAATTAATTATCACATAAAATTACAAAAACCCACTTCAAACGCCTTAAAAGTGTACTTTGGAAACAAGTATTCCTCGTTATTTTGATTTTAAAAACAAACTACGAATACGATTTTTATAAAAAAATTTTAGGACAATTGTCAAAGTGAACTGTTTTATGAAAAAAAAATTTTTTCAAATCAGTTCATAAGTTGTGGAGATACGTGCAAACACTTCTATCTTTTCTTGTTTTTTTTTTTTAAAAACAAACTAATGAACCGATTTTTATGAAAATTGTATGGGACATAGCATTCTTCATAAATATGAAGAATGCTTTATAATACAAATAAAATACTTTATAATAAAAAGAAATTATGAAATTGGTTTAAAAAAATACATTACATCAATTATGTTATTTTGATTTCAAATTAAAACAACAGAACCAATTTTCCTGAAATTTTCCTATTTTATGGGATCATTCCGGAATCGGTTCATAAATGGCGGAGATATGCGCGAACGTACATAAAAAAACAAACATTGGAATTGAGAACCTTTCTTCTTTTTTGAAGTCGGTTAAAATAACTTTCTGTAAAAATGCTGTCCCGTAAAAACATGTACAAAATTTTAGCTTTACATATTATTATTATTATGATAATAATGTATATTTGGGGCACTAATTGTCTTGGATGTCGTCAATAGTCTATGGTCTTCAAGTCTATAGAGCTCTTTACAGTACATGAGACAATGTTTAAAATAAGGGCAATATGGCAAGAAACAGAAGAGTAAAAAGTCGGGTAATGAATAAATATAAGCGCAGCAACAATACGAACTGGTTCGAGATGAAGCTATTTTGTTGCCATGTTGTCGGGAGTTATGGTAATGTTTTGTGGCAATTGTGTATCAATGG